>PVKE010003963.1:0-67990 GCA_004027555.1 Craseonycteris thonglongyai
CTCGTGAGTGTCAGAAGGGCCAGCAAGCCCTCGGTGAGCGGGTAGCGCGGGGGCCTCGCTCCACTCGCATTGAGGCGGACGAAGCTGTAAGAACGGAGCGGTTCTGACGCACCAACAGGCAGGGCGCCCACGAACGTTCCACACACAGAACAACTCGACTCCTGTGGACCAGCAGGTCCACAGAGAACAACAGACCAGTGAACGGCGCTGGGAGAGCTGGCCAGCGCCTGAGAAGAAAATGACATTGGGGGACGCCGGGAGAGCTCAGCTGGTTGAGCGCTTGCCTTGCAACTGTGAGGTCTGGGGATCGAATCCCGGCCCCGGCTGTGCCAACCCATACACTGAACTGCCCCCATTTCAGTTCCCACCCCGCACGCCCCACACCCACCCGTGTGACGTGAAACCAGGTCACAGCTAACGATGCACAACTGTGGACAGGGCTCTGGGCCCTCCCTCTTGTCTCTCCCTCTGTCTCTCTCTCACTTTCTCTCAAGCAACAAAATAAATCTTAAAAAAGGAAATGAAGTTGGGCGCAGAACACATGCGTGGCCAACTGGATCCCTCACTGAAAGGCCGTTTTAGGACACCTGAGACGTACGTGCCCACGATGCGGGAAGGGTAGGGTTCCTACCACGACGCACCGAGCGCTGACCACCCAGGACGGACGTGCGGTTCAGAACGCCTGTTCTTCCAGCTCGAGACCAGGAGGACGCCCTCCGAAGCGGGGGGGGGGGGGCGGCATGCATGACACCTGCTGCTAATCACGGGGGACACCGTCACCTCACAAAGCCCCCTGTCCCGTCAGAGAAAGACAACGCCTCAGAAGCACAGGCATCTATCAGAAGCGTCTCCCGTGTGAGGCCCGAAGGCGCTGGGAGCTTGTCAGCACTCGTGCGCCATCTCCCTGGCGCTGGATGGGGTCCAGGTGTTCGGTCACTTTGTCCTCACAGCGTCCACATCCCCATTCCACAGAGGAGGAAACGGAGGCTCAGGGACCCGCACGGGTCCACACCGCCTGGCACCAGGTGGCAGACAGAAGCCCAGCGTGGCCGGTCCCGCGTGCTGCCCCGCGGAGTCCTGATGGCTCCCAGCACCTACCTTGTCAGACGGGCTGCGGGATCCCGAACCCGGGCGTCTCCACGGCTCCGCCGGCCCTGCTAGCGCCCCGGCCTGACGGACAGCGCTGACGGCCAATGACAGCCCGCGGGGAGTTCACCTCTAAGCTGACCTGCGGCGCTAGGGACCAGGGCCAAGGCGCTGCTGCTGCCTTTCCAGCGAGAACCGTCTGCGTGAGTCCGACACCAGAGACCGGCTCCTGGGGATCCTCATGCCTTGCGGTCTGCTTTCCTTTTGCAAGGTTCTCAGGCTTTGGGGGGCAGGGTCGGGGGGTGAGGAACCCGGGGAGCAGCTGGGGGTGGGGCTCGGGTTGCTCCCTTGCCCTGAAGCCTCAAGTTCACGGATGCCCCGCCCTCCCCGGCTGGTTAAGCATTAATTTCTGAGGGTGCTATAGGTCAGGGGCGCCCTCAGATACCCAGAGGGTGCAGCACCTCCCTGGGGAACTTGGGGGCGCTCGTCCTGGGGAGCCCCTTTTGTTTCATTCACAACCCAGCCAGCTGGGGTCTTTCTGACCCCTGCATGGGCCCGTCGCCGGAACCCCCGCCTTTTCCCCATCACCCCCATTTCCATTTTCCAGCCCCGTTAGGCTCAGCCCACAAATGGCAACCCAGCCCCGTGGGAAGCCCGGGGGGCCTCCAGCCCTGTGGGGTACCCCCCCTCCCCCCAACACAAACACAGCCAGCCACGTCCCAGTTCCCGCTTCCCAAAAGCTTGGGGATGAGAGCTAAGGGGCGTGAGACACAGCCGTGGATGGCGGCTCCCCACATTTCTGGGGAAACCAAAGTGTCAGGCACAACGTTTGTCCCCAGCGGCGGTGACCACGGCCCCGGGGCTTCAACTTCCGCCTCCGGGCGGGACCAGGTGCGAGTCCCCGTGGGGGCAGCTCTAGGCCATGTCATCATCGCACGCAGTGACCGCCCTTCTGCCTCCGGTGGCCTGAGAGGTGACCCTTGAACCCCAACCCCCAATGTCTGAGCTCTGGATACTGGCTGGCAGCTGCTGCCGCCTCCGGGTGACAGGGGAGCATTGCCACACGGGTCCCCAGGGGAACATTTCCCGAGAGGAGGCGCTTTCTAGCCCCTGTGTGTTGGGCCCTTTGAGTTGGGTTATGGTTGCCTGGTGCTCAGGGGACCCCTAATGTTAACTAGTGCACACTCGGGTCGGGACGAAAGCGGGGTGTCCCCCAACTCCCTGCAGGAAGTCAGTGATTCGGGTTGGGGTGCATTTCAGACACGCCTCCACCTCTTCCTGGATTCTCTTCTGCTCTGTGCGCCACAAAGCTGAGTGACAAGAAGGCAGGTGGGGGAAGCCGGGACGGCTCAGCAGGTTGAGCGCTCGCTTTGCAGCCCTGGGGACGGAGGATCGAATCCCGGCCTCGGCCCGTGTGGACCCATGTGCTGAACTGGGGTGAGCTTCCCATGCGGGAGGCCCCCAGTTTGGTTCTCATCCCCTGGTTCAGCCTCTGGCTCGAGGGGACATGCCTCCCATGCAGGAGGCCCCCAGCCCAGTTCCCACCCTGTGTGACCCCCACCCACCTGTGTGGAATGAAACCATGTCAAGAACCGATGACGTGCAACTATGGAGACTGCTCTGCCCCCCCCCCCCCTTCTCTCTGTGTCTCTCTGTCAAAAAAAAAAAAAAAAATCATAAAAAAAAAAAAAAAAAAGAAGGCAGGTGGGTGTAGCAGGGTTTGTGAAGCGCATGTCTTCCAGAATTCCCTGTGGGCCTGATGCTGCCTTTGAGGTCAAGGCCACCCACGGGCAGATCGGGGCAGGGACCGCAGTGTCAGCTCCGGGTCCACCTGTGGGGCCACTCACGAAGTACCTCCCGAGGCTGGTGGTCGTCAGGATGTCACTGAGGGGCAGGGCCCACGGTGGCCTTGTAGGAAGTCCCACCAGGAACCCGTGACCGGTGTCTCAGGGCCAGGAAGGGGGGGAGTGTTCTGGGACGACTGGCTCGCTGTCACCACTGATGCTATGGCTCATCACCCGTCGGGTGGCCGCCTTGTCGGCCCGGGAAGCTGTGGCCATTTTTATAGCCCACATCCCCTTGGGGACAGCATTCTCTTTATTTCCCAGAAGGACTCCCGCCCTGGACGTAGTATTTTCTTACTGATCTCCACGTGCCCACCTCCCTCACGTATACCCCATGTTCTTCTATGTCACACATGTTCGGGTCGGGAAGCTTCTCGGGGTTTTCCTCCAACACGTGGAGCTTAGAAGTTGTTGGGGAGCATGGAGCTCTGTTAAGTGGGGACACGGGCTGGACGTGATGGGCCTTAGTCACCCAACGCATTGGGGGTGCTTTTGAGATTCTGGGGTGCCGAGCAGCAACGGCGGGCGCCTGAGATGCTGAGGGGTGTGTTAGTGAAGGACATAGATTCTGACGCGGAACGGGACCAGGAGGGACGGGCTGAGCCTCAGGGAGGGGGCCTCCCAGGACCACGCTGGGCACAGTGGGGACCCCAGCCCCCCGCCCGCACCCCCCAGCAGCGGATGGACATTCAGCGGTCCCCAATCCGGTGGTGACACCCACGAGCGCCTCAGGCATTGTCACGTTTCCTGGGGGGCAACATGGCCCGTCGTTGAGCATCGCTCACCCGGGGGACCTCGTTATACCCGAGCGCCCGTTGGCCGAAGCTGGCGGGACGTGGGCTCCCTCGTAGAGAATTCTCGTCAGCGTGGGACTTCCTAGCTGAGGAGCCAAGCCAAGTCTGTGGTCCCCAAACCCGGCCGTAGGGTATGTGAGTTTTTACACCTAACTATTAAAAAAAAAAAAAATCCCTCCTCATGATTTTACTAATTATCAAAATATATTTTAAAAAAACCGATTAAAAAAATGTGTCTCGGCAGGGGAGAGCAAGACGAACGTTTAATTCCCTCAGCGGGTCTGGGTGATGCTTGTATCGTCTTCCTGCGGGGGTGGGGGTGGCCTCACATCTGCACCCCGGACGCCACCCGGCGGCCCCTCCCGCACCCTGGGCTCTGGTCACGGCACCTCTGCACCCACAAGCCGCTCGCACCTGTCCCCCCAGGGTGCACCCCAACACGTGTGCCCCCAAGGGTGCTTGTTCCGCCTGTCCCAGTGTGGACACGTCACACACGCCCATCACACACGCCACACTTGTTCACACATACACACGCCCGCATCACGTGGAGAGCGGGAATTCTCACTCCTGCCGGCACACGGGGCTGGCGGGTGACTGCACTCACGTCCGCCTGCGGCGGGGGTATCGGGAGGTCAGCGGGGTGCATCTGGGCCCCCCGGGGGAGGTCCTGGGGAGCAGAGACATGAAGGATCCGGTCTCTGAACGTTTCTGCCCATTTGTTTGACTAGAAAAGCCGGGTTCTGGCCTTGGTGCTCCACGGCAGCAGAAATAAACGCCACTGGACCCGAGTGTGAACTTCCCTGGGTGTCCTGAGGTGTTTGCTCAGCCTGACGCTTCCTCTTTAACTCACGTTTCACGCGTGCAAAGAGCGCACCGCTAACATCCCAGATAATTTCCCAGGGTTGTACCCGCCGGGCCCGTGGGTGAGCGTCGGAACGCAGAAACAGACACCACACGCGACAGGAAAGGAAGAACGCGTATTAATGTTTATTTCGAATTATAAGAAACAGAATCAGTCCCTTATTTGTACAAAAATACCTGAAAGTTTACAATTAAAAGTTCATGAGCCAAAGAGCTATATATGTACAGAGAGGAGCAAAGCACACAGAATAAAAGGTTTTGTCATCTTAACACTTTCTGCATTCCCTGAACACGGTTACACAATCAGGCCACTTCACGGTCACAGCCGCTGACACGCCGCGACCTCACAATCTGCCAAGAGCAAGCCCCGCCCCCGCAAGGTGCGCCCGCCCCTGGGTCACACGGTCAGGCAGTCAGTGAAGAAAAGAGAGGACAAAACTTCTAGATTGAGGCACATATTTCTTCAAGGCTTAGCAAAAAAAAACAAAACAAAAAAGAAAAACAACGAATATTCTGGAAGGCTAACACGTAAGGTAACAGGTCTAGGAAACTCTCACACCCCAAACATTTGGCAGTTTCCTTGTCAACTTAAGTGAACTTGCTACATGGGAGTTTTCGTTTAGAAAAGTAACTCACAGGTGGAAAGGAGGCGCCAATGGACTCCAAAACAACCCTGAGCTGTCCCGTTTACATTCATGACATTTAAATACAAAAATAAAAGCCAAGCGTCCTTCAGCCCCTGGCTGGGGGCCCCTCGAGGGGCGGGCCGGCGGCAGGTGGCATTGCCGGCCGCCCGGACCAGGGCAAGTGGACACCGTGGGGACACGCAGGCCAGACGCCGCGGCCCAGAAGGTATAAAAGGCTATGTCACGCCAGCTACATATAAAAAGTGGCTCCAAGTCGAGCGCGTATGCTTTTTAAACAAGACGATGCATGTTTATAAATATGAAATACTGCAGATGCGATTAGCTACTGGAGGGGTGTGAGCAGCGCACCCCACGGGTGGAGTCGGGGCTATGTAAACAGAAGAGGAAATCGCAGACGGTTTGTTCTGTATGTTTAAGGTTTTTGACAATCCAACCAGTGACGAGGAACAAGCGTCACGGTGTCACCGAAGGGGGTCAGCCCCCTTCTGCAAAGCCGGGCGGCGGTAGCACGCCGCCCGGTCTGACTTGAGACTCACCTAACTGTCAATGGCTTAAAAAATGAGCTGGCTACACAAGGAAGAAAAAAAAAACAAAGAAAGAAAAAGAAAATAAAAACAACGCAATAGAGCGTTCACGGTTAAAAACCATGCTTGACTAGGCAAAAAAAAAAAAAAAAAAAATCTTCATTTCACGGACAACAGCGAGAGGGTGGCCTGTAAACTCAAGTTCAGCGTGTCTAAACCACAGACCAACTGACTGACGGCCAGGCGGGCGTGTCGCCGTCGCCTGAGCCACACGCGTGTGTCCGGGGCGCCCTGCGGGGTCGCGGCGGCGGGCGGGCCTGCGGCCGCTGCCTCAGGACAGAATCACTTCCCCCCACAGGAGTCTGCCTGCTTGTCAGAGACCCACGGTCCCGATCACTCAGCTCTGAAGACGGAGCGGAGGGCCCGGGACCATCGCGTGTCCCCATCGGCCTCGGCAGGCCGTGTGGCTAAAAGGCCTCAACTTCGCAACTGCCGTGAGGCACGAGCCGGCAGGGCCGCCGGCCCCCGGGCCCTCCGCAGACGGCGGGCATGAAGCGCACGCGCGACATGCCCGGCTGCCGGAGCGCCCTTTCAATGCGTCTATCCCCCTCACCATGGACACCCACGGGGCACCGCGGGAAGCCAAGGGGGGGGGGCCATTGTCTTTTTAGATCCTTTCATCCCCCAGCGAGAGCAGCTATGGACGCACGCTGCTTTGGGGGGCTAGGCAGCGGTCGTTCTAGACCAGGCTGCCAGTACCGCAGGCGATGAGCAGGGGGACACGGTGACACAGGTGTGTCCAAGGCTGGCCTGCGTCCAGCCAGGGGCCGATCAGCCCTGCCCTGTGCGTGGAGCAGAGAGGCTCCTGGGACGTCCTGTCCCCCGAGGCGTGGGAGACAGGACCTGCGCATCCCCCACCGCCTGTGCGGACCAATGCCCGACAGGCCGTGGCTGCCTCACTGCTCCACGCACGCACCAGGCCGGATGCGGGCCCCGGGCGACCCTCTTAGTCTAAAGAAAGCTTTACAAAGGGTTCTGGGAAGAATCAGGGTGTTTACTCTTTGGAAGCTGGGAGAAAACCCACCTGCAGTCGGAGCTGCAGGAGGCGGACCACCCTCTGGAGTCACCCGGGGCCCCTGCCCCGTCTCTGACAACAAGCCCCTTCAAATTTGTCTTTCTGTCTGGTTTGCACCGAAGAGGAAAAAAAAAAAAAAAAAAAAAAAGGAAAAAAGCCACACCCCCTCTACCAGAGGCCGAATCCGACCTTGAAGACCAAGGAGTGCAAAAAGGGATCGATACAAAAAAGTAAACATGTTGGTTTTAATTGTCAAGATTATTCCAGGGCAAGAGTTCATTTCCAATTACTTCGCTCCAGTTCCCACGTGGCCCAGCCAAGATGATCATTCCAGTTTAGCCTCAAATTTACGCTTTGCTCTTTGGTGCCCCCCACCCCCCACCCCCGATTTGGCCGGCGCAGAGAAGGGATCCTGCTGGATCCACAGCAGCAAATCAAAACCCACAAAACTACTCAATCTTGGTCGGTTGGCACCGAAGGAACTGATCTCGCTCCCAAGGTACAGAATCACGTGTTTACGACAACGCGGGACCTCCCCTCCTTCCAGTGCCGGCTTCCCCGGTTGTCAGCCCAGCCGGCGTCAGGTCACAAGGCCACGCGGATGCAGTGATGTTTCAGCTTGCAGGGCAGGACTCCCTTGTTCAGCTGGTAGAAGTCGACAAGCTGGATCAGGTCGGAGAAGCGGGTGTTCCCATCGTCCAGGCTGAAGAACACCTGCCCGTCTTCCTCGCACTAAGAGACACAAGAACGGTCGCCAGGTTAGCAGGGGCCGTGGTCCGCGGGGGCTTCGGGACCTGGGCGTGCACGTGGCGTGAGCGAGGGATGCTTGTGCGAGGTGCTGCCAGGCCCCTCAGGTCTGCCGGGCACGGCTCACTGCCCCGTTCCTGAGGGCTAAGCTCCTAGCACGTCAGTACTCACAGGCAAGATCTGGAAGTTCTTAATCTTCTGGTGGTGACACAGGGTCAGCACAAACGCCTTCGGGTTGCTCTGGCTGTCACGCAGGAGGAAGAGTCTGGGGAATGGGAACACAACCAGCGGACTGTTAATTAAAAAATCCAGACCATGCACACACGTGTACACAACACACACGTGCACACACTCACACACACATGTGCACACACACACAAGCCTCGCTCTGCCCGGTAACTCCGCCGGGCAGCCCGAGTGCGCTCACACACATGTGCACGCATGTGTGCACATGCACACACACCTACACACACGTGCCTGCACACATACACACACTCTGCCTGGTAACTCCACCGGGCAGCCCGAGTGTGCGCACACATACACACACATGCCTGCACACATACACACACCCCGCTCTGCCTGGTAACTCCACCAGGCAGCCTGAGCGTGCACACACACACACGCCTGCACACATACGCCGGCACACACACTCGCACACACACACGCCCCGCTCTGCCTGGTAACTCCACCAGGCAGCCTGAGCGTGCAGACACACACACGCCTGCACACTTGCGTGCGCACACATATGCTGCCACACACTCGCGTGTGCGCGCGCACACACACACACACACACACGTCCGGCTCCGCCAGGGCAGGCCTGAGCCTTCAGGAAGCCTGAGCTCCCTAGCGGCCTCTAGTGGCTGCAGGGCGCCTTGCACACAGGCTGGGACAGGAACTCGCTCTGCCCTGGAAGGAACGGGGGCCGGGGGCCCTGCAGCTAAAGCAGGGAACGTGCAAGAGGACGCGGAGATGTTTTGTCCCAGAGAGTAAGTTAGTGCTGAGGACATGACAATGACCCAGGAGACAGCCTGGCCCCATCTGGTGTCTGGTAACAGAAGGGCTGGATTTGAGACCATAGAATGAGCCGGAATGCAGGAGCCGGGATGGCCGCGGTGAACAGGTGACATCCCAGTACCGCCTTGTTACAAAGGGGAAAAGGGGACTTTGGGCGGAGAAACCTGGTCACTACAATCTCCACGGAGCGTTCACGCCGATGCCACCGGTGCGAGACAGCCCACCCTCAGCGGTTTCTAGAACCTCATCCGTGTTAATTATCGGATTTTTGTAACAGTATTAAGGTTAAAGAAGAGTCCTTGTTCTGAGACAATTGATACTGAAATAATCAGGAATAAAGAGGCATCAGGCCACAGTGTATTCCCAGATGGTTCAGACAAAACAATAGGAGAGAGAGAAGGCAAACGTGTGTAACGTTCACAGCTGACGTAACTGGGTAAAACCTATAAAGGAATTCACTATGTTGTTCTTGCAACGTTTCTACAATTTGAAATTGTTTCAAGATAAAGAAAGTACTAAAAATGTTAAAATAGCACAACGGTGCATAAATCACTGCTTTTACATGAATAAATCTGGAAGCAGCTGGGAGACCAAGTGCAACTTGTGGAGTCTGATTTAAACCAACCAAATGCCCTCCCCCAGCAGCTGGAAAATTCAAACATGGACTAGTTGTCAGGTGATGTTAAGGAATTCTTGCTTATTTTGCTGAGTGTAATGACGGTACCGTGGTTGTGTCAGAAGGATCCTTACTTTTTGATAAAAATTTAGAATGTCTGGGAGTTCCCATTAAAATACTCCAGAAGATGACAGACGTGGCCAGTGGGGGTGGTGGGAGAAGGAAAAATAATAATAATGTGGGGAGAGGACCAGAGACAAAATAAGACGGCACATCCTAAATGCCAGCAAAGGAGTCTGTGGGTTCACTATACTCCTCTCTCAGGGAAGTTTTCAAATTTAATTAATAAAACTTTGAGACGATAAAGGATAAGAGGATTGTTCTTGGAGCTCGAGGCCCCGTGATTTGAGCAGACCCTTCTGGGGGGGCCCAGGGCTCCAAACCGGCCCCTCAGGGAGCAAAACCAGGGTCCTTCTGGGGAAGGGCCGGGAGCACACAGGGACCTGGCAGGGACCGGACGTCAGCTGAGGCTGCTGCCCCCGTCGGTCACCATCGGCGCCCACAGCCTGGGCAGTCCCCACCCCCTGGGCCTTGTCCTTGGGGCCACCAGACGTGAGTGAAGCCATCCCTGCCTCCCACTGAGCTGGCCCCGGGCGAGAAGAGCCACTGGACCAAGTCCAATGGCGGGAAATGAGGCGACTTTGCTGTGCCGAGCCAGGCAGGCGCGGGGCTGTTTGTTCTCAGCCAGCGCTGACTGATACAACGTGTAAATCAACGGAGGTGAGCAAAAAAAAAATACCTTTGCGTGGGCCCACGGCCGCATGAACCAACAGTAACTAGCGGGCGTTCCTGGCCCGTTTCAGAGGCGGGAGCGCTCACAGACGGAGCGGACGGCCCCACTGCCCACGCTGCCCGCAAGCGCCAGGCCACACGCGCCCCTCGGGTCCCCGCCTATCCCACGAGGGGCGCACGGCCCCGGGGGCCCCTAGGAGTGGAGCGCACGTCCAGTTACCAGGGATGCCGCGGTCCCCGGCTGGTCCTTACCCGTCCACCAGCCCCTGCTGCTTGATAATCTTGTGCGACTCCTCCCGGGTGATGCGGCCGTGGAACCACTGCTGAGTACGGTGGATCACTGCGGGACAGAAGCGAGCACGGTGGGCCCGGTGCCCTGCGGACGCGCCCCGCCCCGCCCCCCGCGTGGGGCGCCGTTTGGACGCAGGGCCGGCACGCTGTGCTCACCTGCACTGAGAGTCGAAGCATGCAGGGGGCTCTGGCTGCCCAGGACGTTCATCCGAGTGCTGCGCTTCTGTGGAAGAAATGGCCGCGTGAGCACCAGGCCCGTGTCTGTGTCTGGGGCGGGGGCTGGCCCGGGAGTGAAAGCCGCCCCCGGAGAACAAGAGCTTCTGGGGGGCTCTTCCCAAGGGCCCCCCACAGGGGACACAGGGACCGTGACAGATCGAGTGCTTCGCGCCCTCGGCCGGGCCGGGCCAGGGGCTCCTCCCTCCCTGCCCCGCGGAAGGACGGTTCAGGGACTCATGCCGGAGCCGGAGCGGTGGGCTCACGTTCTGGACACTGTCACTAAAGCTCGGGACAGGCTGGATGCTGGGGGACAGCCTCCAGAAAAGGGACAGAGCCCCAGAGTGAAGGGGCCGTTCGCGGCCACGGAGCTGGTCAGGGGTGAAGCCACGCGGCGTGGGCTGTGCGCTCCCCACACACGGCCCCTGGAGGCCGCTCGGCAGGGACCCTTATTGTGCACCAGCCGCGGGCTCCGCTCCTCTGCTGTTCCCGCCCTGGAAGCTCCGGGGACGGAAGGCAGTGGGGGTGGCCGACGCGGTGACCCTGGGGTCCTCCCTGCAGACCTGGGTGGGGGTGCCGCCCGGGGGTGGGGCCGGGGCTCACCCTCCAGGCGTGGCCTTCCTCCAGCGCCGCGCTCTGGGCTTCCGCCGGGTTATCAATCACTCTTCCGGTCTGGCCAGAAAAATCCATCGCCACCAGGGAGTTCTCGGAGACACTGCGCTGCAGAGGAGAGGCCACGACAAGGCGCTGACACGCAGGGGACGCGGCCTCAGCGGCGTCCAGGGAGACCCAGGGCACGAGGCCGCCCCGAAGACGGCGTGTCCGGCCCCCACCTCCCCAAGTGCCCAGGGGTCGGCTCGAAAACCCAGCGACAAGGGGGCTTTGAGCCCAAACGGGCGTTGGGTTTTAAGAAAAAGGGCGTCCCAGTCCCCGCGTGGTTTCAAAGGCTGACGGCGGGTGAGGCCGCCGGAGCCGGGGGTTGGGGACTGTACGGTCCCCGCAGGTTCCCGAGCCTGAACCACCAAACATCAGAGACACGGAAACGCCACGCACGGTGAGCCCAGTCCCCACCGGCTCCGTGCCCTTCCCACGGGGGCCGCAGGCCAGCGAGACACGGGGCTCTATGTGGGGCGCACCGCGTCCTGAAGACGGACACGGAAGGCCCGTTACGAGCACCATCCTGTAGGAGGTGAGGCCGCACCTCCGGGAGGTAAAGTACGTCCTGAGCGCCGTAGGCTCCGTGCGCTCTCTACGCTCGGCAGCAAGCGGCCCGAGCATCCCCGTCAAGGGCACCCACGCAGGGGCACAAGCGTGGAGGCGGCTCCTGACCGTTCTGAGCATCCGCCTGACCCGTGGGAGGGGACTGGGCGGTGGGGGACAGTCCACTGTGGGGACCACGCAGCTGGCCGCCGGAGGGCCCTGGGCTGCGGTTGGGGGGCCTTACTTACCACGGGGCCTCCGAAGGAGGACAGCAGGGCCTTCCTCTGCAGCGGCAGACGGTAGCTCTGGTAGAGCAGCATCCCATACTGGGGGCGGGGAGGGGGCGCGGTCAGTGCCCGGGCAGCCCGTCCGGCCCGCCGAGCCCACCGCTGCTCCCTTAGCATTCCCCTTCTGGCTTCTTCCAAGAGGATGTGCACAGGGACCAGAAACCGGCCAGTACGCACGTGGGCAGTTTTAAGGCCTCCCTCCTACTTCTGCCCACCTCCCCGTGGCTGGACCCCCGCACTCGCCACGTCTGTAACTTCTCGTACGGTTGTCTACGATGTGACTCAGTGTAACAGCAAATGCAACTGTTTCCGTACCCCGCTCCCGTACCCTGCTCCCGTACCCCGCTCCCGTGCCCCGCTCCCGTGCCCCGCTCCCGTGCCCCGCTCCCGTGCAGCGCGATCTGTATACACTGCTCTGCACTCTGCTCCTTCACCGTTAAGAATGTATCCTCTTCCCAGCAGGGAAGCCGGAGAGCTAACTAGTTCTTTTTATAACTGCAGAGTGTTTCTGTGAACCCGTGTCCTGCTTTAACCTGTTTTAACGACACGTGCACCTCGTCACGCGTCCCTCACGACCCTGAGTTGTCGGGGAGACAGGAGCCTGGTAACCGGTCATGAAGGAAAGGAACCTTCCCGATGGACTCTTGCCTCTCGGTCTCCCGGTGCCGACCTTCCCATTCCTATTCCCCTCACCCACAGCACCCACCACTGCCCCTCCGGCCCCCGGCTCCCAGGGCGCAGGTCTGCGGCTGCCTCACCTGGTAGGGGGTGCGAGGGGCCTGGCATGGGGGAGACGAGGGAGGCTGCTACGTGTCCTACATCACACGGGGTGGCCCACGCCGCCCCCAATGCCAGCAGCGCCCTGGTCCGCTCTGACCGGCCCCCGTGAAGACCCCCGGGAGCAGCCCCCGCGTGAGCGGCGTGGCTCCGGGCGAGGTCCGTACCTTGAGCAGGCGGAAGGCCGTCATCCAGCAGGTGCGGCTCTGCTCATCCTCAGCACACAGCAGACGCAGCTCCTTCGCGTCCTGCATGACCTTGTTTGTCTGCAGGGAGATCCCGCGTGTCACACACAGCACGCCAGATGCACACCGCGTGTTCCAGGGGGCGGGCGGTGGCACAAGCAACACGCCGGGGCAGGGGGCTCCTCCTCCTCTCGGGCTGAGGCCAGAGCCCAGCCCTGGAGCCCCCGACAGGGGTCCCCATCACGTCCTCTTTGTCTGAACCACCCTGCTATTCCCCCAGGCTCCTGGGCGGCTGACGGACACGGCCCCTGTGAGCACACAGGCGCATATTCACACGGATCAATCAATCCAGGGTGACGACCCAGAGAGGGCTTACGGTTGGAACCCCACAGCTCCCCGTGGGGTGCGGGGGGCCAGTGGGGGTGCAGACGGGCCGGGGGGAGCGGGGCGGGTACCTTGATGCAGAAGCCGAAGTCGGTGGGAGCGCTGTAGCGCTTCCTGCCGGTGACCACCATGAACACGCTGCAATCCTCCAGGTCGGCCAGGAACTGCAGGTGTCTGGGCTCCTGCGGAGAGGCCGGCGGGGTTAGTGGGGTCCCCGCAGCATGGCCGTCCTCGTCCACGGAGGCCCGGCTGCTGGCGTGTCTGCCCCTGACCTCCCAGGTGTACCCGCTGCGGAAAGCGAACCTGAATTCAGACCCGCCTCCCCTCCTCAGACCTCCTTGTCACAACGGATGGGACACGCGGCTCACTGGGGCCCCGACGGCAAATGCTCAGGGCAAGAGGAGGGAACCGGGACCACCCCCACAGGTTGAGAGCATAGCCCACAAAGCAGGGTCCACGCCCACGTGGCTGGTTCACTGTGCCCGCAACTGTCCCACGACCACAGCTCAGCCCCTGCTCCACCCGGGCGGCAAGGAAGCCACAGGCCAGACAGAGCTGGACGGCTGTCTGCAAGGTCCCTTCCCCGCCTCGCCTCTCACGAAGGCCCCTCCCTCTGCAGAGGGAGGAGCTCGCTGGCTGGCCAGGCCCCGCCCCACCTGCCTGGCCCCGCCCCCCGCAGACTCCCAGGGCTACAGCCCGCCGCCAGGGGGTGCCCGCGCCTCCCTCCTCCTGCCGGCTGGAGGGAGACTCATCTGCAGCCAGTGAGCTCCTGACCCCGGCCCCTGAGCTCAGCAGGGCTCTGGCGGCAGGGCTCCCGCTGCAGGGCGTGCACAGATGAGCAGGGAATAAGCCTGCGAGGACACCCAGGAGGCCCCAGCAGGGGCGGCTGCCGGGCACCAGGTGTGGCTGAGGCCTGGCCCTCACGGGCACAATGGCAACTCGGTCCACGCAGTGGCCGTGAGTGCAGCGCGAGCTGCCCTGGGTGGGCAGGGGGCTCTCGCTTTCTGGGGAGCGTGCAGGGGCCTGTGCGACCGTCTGAGGCAGACCCGCCCACAGGTGACAGGCAGCTAGCTCAGTCCGTTACCCTGCGCTTGCTTGGAGGACCCCAGGGTGCATTTTAGATGAAGCGCCACCCCCTCCGGACACCCGCAGCCTGGGGTGCCCGGCGGCGGCGGGCTCAGGACACACCTTGGACGCCCCCTTGGTGGAGCAGTACAGGCCAGACCGTCTCAGGCACATGAACTGCTTCTTCCAGGACTTGCGGCCCAGCTCCTTGGCATGCAGGTAGCCTTGGATTTCAGGGCAGGTGCTGGAGTTCAGGAAAGTCTGTCGAAGAGCACAGTTTAGAAGTCAGACACCCCCCACCCACACAGGGACTAACGCAGACACGCCGTCAGCCTCGGGGACACGAGCGCTTTCTGAGCAAAACACACGCTTCTCTTGGTTGTACTGGGAGTTTCCCCAACTGCTAGGCTTCCTGTCCCAAGCCTCACACACCCCGTCTACACGGCTGCTGCAAAGAACAGAGTTAGTGTTTGAACCCACAGCGGGCGCAGGGCCCTTCCCGACACGGACGCACGAAGTCACACGCGTCCCCGCCAGACCGTACGAGCAAGGGTCCTGCCCTTTGCTCGCGTTTTCTATGAAATGCTCTCTCCGATCGTCGGAGTGCGGCCGAGAAGCGCCCGGAGCCCCCGTGCGGAAGCCCGCGCCCCGCGGACCCCTGGACGTCAGAGGCATGGAAATGGCGTCTCCGGGTCCCGGGACAGGATGGTGACACAGCCCACGGTCCCAACTCCTCGCACGGCCCTGCCATTCTGTGCGGGAGGCCGGCCCGGGAGGCGACGCTGGTGGGGACTTCCCACGAGGCCCAGAGGGGACACGGCTCCTCCTGCAGGTGGGACGGGCCCGCGGGACAGAACCCGGGACAGAAGCCCGTACACCCCCCACCGCGTCAGGCGACCAGAGAGGCCACGGGGCACGTCGCGCTCACCGCGCGGGGCAACGCTTGCGAACGCCGGCCGGGTGGCTTCGGAAGAGGCCACCGGCCCGAGCTCTGCGGCTCTGGTCTCGCGGGGCAGACACAAGCCCCGAGTCCCCACGCAGAACAAAGCGCGAGGGGCCGGGTTTTGGAGGGAGCACGTTTTTGGAGCTTCTCTTTCACTGAAGGCCCCCCGGAGAGCGGTGGCTACCTCGTGAGTGGCTTACAGACACCTATCGGGGGCGGGGGGCCGCAGGAACACCCCCTGTCTGGTCCCCTCCTTCCCCGGAACAGCACGAGGGGACAGCCAGCGCAGAGAAGCCTGTAGTGCTCCCTGCACTGAAAGGCTGTGGACAGCGGACAAGTGTTCTTGGAAAAGAGGTTACAAAGCAGAGGGACAACAAAGACGGGGGTCCCCGTCCGTCTGCACGCCCCCGTTTGCAATGCGCGTTTCGCTTTGGAGGGGCCCGGCTGCACGGAGACGTCCCCGGTCGGCCCCGAGGCCTGGGGACTCTGAGCAGCCGAGGCTGCTCGGTGAGGGCGGCCGCAGTGGCTGCAGGTTTGCACGGGGACGCGGCCAGGACGGTTGGAGGGAGGACGTCTAGCCTGGTACCTGCAGCAGCTGGGTCTGGCTGCCGTTGGACTGCTGGCACAAAGTCACCATCTGCTCTGGGAAGAAGTTCTAAGGAAACGGAAAAACACACACGTTAAAGGCGAACGTCGAAGCGGGGAACACGTTCGTGTGGGGGGGCGCCCGTTCTACGGCTATGCCCACGGCGGCAGGCGGGCACACGTGCGTGTACGGGGACAGTCCTTCCGATTCCCTCGTCCCGGGGTGGAAACAGCTGCTGCAAAAGGCTGTGGGGGCTCCCGCGAGGCTGAGCTCGAGTGGGGGCCCCTGTGAGGAGTCACGTCCCAGGGTGGCTGCGCGGGGTCGCGGGGCCCGGCGTGAGACAAAGAACGGCGGGCACTGAGCCATCCGGGCACCTCTCCTGGGGCATCGCCCAAAATAACCATCGCCGGTCTCCCTCTCAGGTAAGAAGCTGCTCAGCGACCCGCCTCGGAGGCTGGCCGGGTCTTTGTCCCCATTGTCTGAGGCTCCGGCCGCGCCCTCGGCACGGGAGCGCACCCCAAACAAAGGATGAGGCGCCCGTCCCGGCCGCGCAAGACGGGGGGCCCGAGAAGGAGAGGGCAGGACAGTCGCGGGGGCTCGGGCCGGCCTCGTCTGGCCACTGGTCTTTTCTGCTCCGTCTCCCGCCGATAAACACAAAGGGACGCGGCTCTTTTCAGAGCCCGGGGAGCTCTGCTGCCGATGGGACCCGGCTGTTCCCGGCGTAACCCCTGCTCCTTGCGCTGCTGGGGGGCGCGGGCACGACTGCCTGCTCAGCGTCACCCCGCAGAGGCCTGGGGACCAGGCACCCGGGGCGAGTGTGGAGCGGGGCGCACGGGGAGTCGGACCCGCCTGCCTCGGGGACTTCAGCGTCAGCTCCCGGCGCACAACCCAGCTCGGGGGGCCGGGGGTCCAGGCGCTCCGCACCCCGCCCCCGACGAGCGCCGACTCACCATGGGGTTTTTGAAGAACTCGTATTTGGCATAGTTCTTCCTGAACAGGAAGCGGCTCTCGCTGGCCATGGTACTCTCCACGTGCACGACCATCTCGTGGTCCTCCAGGCAGCGTTCTAGGAGGAGCAGAGGGCGCGGGGTGAGACCCGGCGGGCGGCAGCGCGAGGGCGGGGCCTGCCCGCCGCGTCAGCAGCGATTGCAAAACCTGGCCGGCTGCCCCGGGAGCCAGGAGGAGGCGACACTGCATTTACATCTGCCTGTCCTGCCCTCCCAGATGCAAAAAAAGCGGCCGTAAGACACCTGGCGGGAGGCATCCAGGTGGGCCCCCAAGCGCACAGCCCTGTCTCTAACCGTCTGTCATCTACCCCGAAGTTAGGGACAGGGAGTCGGGACTGACGCCCTGCAGAGGATTCTGCCCCTGAGGAGAAAGAAAGGAGTCAGCTCCTGCAAAGGACGCAGGCCCTGGCGACTGGGAGGCACCCAGAGGCGGGGGGCTGGGGGAGGGGTGAGCAGCCAGGCTTCCGGTTTCCTGAACCCTGGCCACCCGGGGAAGGGACGGGGACAGGGGAGGGGGCGCACGCAGGGCCGGCGCTGGCCTCTGCACGGCTCGCGGACTGCGTCCTGGCGCGTGGCCGTGGGCTGGGCAGACAGCACACACGACACAGCTCCGTGCACGCGAGCTCACACGCTCACACCGGTGCCTGGGAGCTGGCAGGCCCGGGGCTCCACGTGGAGCAGGAAGCACAGGGCGGGCACTTCCCGCTCTGCCCCTCCTAGGTCTCCTGCGAGACTCTGAGGGCTGGGGTGGGGAAGGAAGCCCCTGAATTCGGGGACACGTGTGCGTGCGCCGAGGCCGGCCTGCTAGGAAATGGGACTATGTCACAAAATGCTGAGTCGGTCCTTCAAAGCCTGGCTCTCCTGGGGGGCGGGGGCCGGAGCCCAACCCCTGGCAAGTTCTCCCTTGAAGGAAGGATGAAGGTTCCAGAGGAAACATGGCTGCGTCTCAGAAAGAGGAGGGAGGCCTTCAGTCTACAAGGGACGCGGTCTCCGAGCCGCGTCGGCACGCAGCCCGTCCAGCCTCGGTTTCCACATTACACGGAAAGCATTGCTTGTAAAAACATCGTGAACGCCGGCGAACTCCGCCGAGGGAAGGCATTTCCTCCCAGGGCTGCCAGGAGGCCCACAGTCCCCCCGAGAAGGGCCGCTCTGGCACCCCCGGGCCCTGGGGACAGCCCCTGGCCCCGGCCTGGCTGTGCAGGGACCTGGCTGGCAATGCCTGAGCCCCGGTACTGGTACCGGGATGTGCGGACCCGCACACAGGGCGGGAGAGCGGCTGCTGGCTGAGGCTCCCTCCCCTGCAATGGGTTTTCCATGTGCAAAACCCACTTCTGCTGAGGTTTTCACTCCAAGAAAATAGTGCTGTCGTTTCAGGGGCAAAAGAAAAAGAGCAGCCACCCCAGAACCTGGGGAGGGTCGCCGAACACAGCCGTCTTGCCACAAAATAAAAAAAAAAAAAAAGTAAGAAAGCAAGGTGGCAGCTGCCTGAGGAAGCCCGGGACACGTCTGGTTCCAATGCAAAGGCACTGTGTGTCCTACGGGTCGTGGGGAGAACCCCAAAGCCAGCGGTAACGCCCAGCTCTCGGGGGACACCTGGCCACACCTGGGGGTGCTGTGCTTCCGGGGACCCCCGCTCCCTGGCTATGAGCGCTGGGCCGGGAGCACACACAGACCCTGAAGGGTCTCCTGCAGTTGGGCCCCGGGGTGGACGGAAAGTGGGGGACAGGGAGTCCATGGACCCCTGACGGCAGCAGGTCACTCTGGGGACCCCTGCAGGTGGACACAAAGCTGCGCTGCAGATGCTGCGGCTGCTCGCACTGGGGGTGGCGCGAGGCGGTGGCCGCAGAGGGGTCAGGGACACGCGTCTGAGCCCGGGTCCCCCACATCTGCGCGCCATGCTCTGCGCCCTCAGCCTCCAGCTGCCCCTGCGTGTTCAGGGCACCGGCTTTTACAGCCGGGAGGATGCCCCTTGTCCCGGCTCTCACTTCCTCTACGACCTCGGCTGCTGAACGATCGCATCGCTATCCTTCAACGTCACCTTATCACACAGTGGGGGTTTAGGGAGCGAGACCCCGAAAGTACGGGGCGGCGGTGGGCAGGTGGGCTTCCGGGAGGCAGAGAGGCGGCGGGCGTGGGGGGACATGGCTGCCGTGTGGGCCGAGGACGCTGCAGGGACAGGCGCAGCGAGCGAGCAGCCCCGGGGGCGGGCCTACCTATGCCCAGGTGGGCATGGTGCTCCACCAGGGTCCAGCTGTTGTCATCCACACAGTGGCTTCTGTACACCAGCAGCTGGCACAGGTCCCTGGCCGTCATGTCTGCTAGAATCTCCACCACTTTGCATGTCCCATCCTCGGTGTAGACCTTCACATCCTGCAGCAGACACAGGGGACGCGCACAGGTGAGCGCCTGAGGGTGTTCACGGCACAAAAGCCCGGGCCGCGTGAGACGGAAGAGCCGATGAGCGCGGGGTCTGCAGGGGGAGGGGGTGCCCGCCCACCTCCCCACCCCTCCCACCCCGGCCGGCCGGACGCCATGCTGGTCTCAGAAGGCCCAGGACACTCTGGACCTTGGCGGACCCTGCAGGTGCCTGCGAGTCCCCAGAGGCCTGTCCTAGGAAGGAACCGCATTCACGCCCAGTCCTGCTGGACGCCTAAGGCCGGCCACGAACCCACTGCACAAAGGACACTGCAGACCCTCACGCCTGATCTCCACGGGGTCGCCTGTAGTCCCTTCCCAGAGTCCAGGGTGCAGTGGCCGGTGCCCTTTGTCTTTCACGTTCACTTAGGTTCAGGGGCAAGGAGAGGAAAATTCACATCAAGATGCTGACAGGGGGGAAGCCGGGAGGGCTCAGTGGGTTGAGCGCTCACTTTGCAGCCCCGGGGACCGAGGATCGAATCCCGGCCCCGGCCTGTGTGGACCCATGTGCTGAGCTGGGGAGTGCCCCCAGTTCAGTTCTCACCGGGGTGAGACCCCGGCCCAGTTCCTGCCCTGTGCAGCCCCGCGCCCACCTGTGGAATGAAACTATGTGGAAAAACCAATGATGTGCAACTATGGAGATGGCGCTGGGCCCTCCCCCTTCTCTCTCTCTGTCAAAAACAATAAAAATAAATCTTGAAGAAAAAAAAAAGATGCTGACCTGTCACACACTAAAAAGAAGGGCATTGTGAGACTGGGGCCACAGAATTCTTTGGCCCCTGCACCCTACAGAATCACGAGCAAGCTGTACTTTCTGGGTGCTGTTCAAAGGCCTCATATACGAGGGGTCTGCAGGCAAAGGGACCCCCGAGGAGGGAGGCCCAGAGGGTGGGAACTACACTCTGTGTAGCTTCAGTCTGTGAGAGGCGGCCTCTGGGAGGGGGGAATGTGAGAAGCTTATAAAAAAAACAACCACCCTCACCTCCACAGAGTGGAAAAAGCAGGCAGAGAACAAGATGGCATTCTGAGTTCACGCTGCCTCTTGAAAGGGCGTTTGTCCGGGGCCTCTCCCACCGCCCCCGGCGCGCCCTCCCGCGCTGACCGGCCAATGGCAGGCTGTCTCCGGGCAGGCCGGGGCGCCCAGCCGGGGCTGCCCGGGGCCCTGCCGGCGAGGTAGTGAATCAAGCCACCTGGGTGGGCCAATCGGGTGCTCGGCTGAGCCTGATGCAATCGCCCCCCTCCCGGCTCCCGGCTTCCTCAAGGGCCCACCAGCTCCAGGTGCAGGGGTTGAGAGCCCAGGGCCGGCCAGGCCCCGGCTCCAGGGAGGTGCCCTGCAGAATCCCGCCCTCCTGCAGCACCACTCAGACCTCTTTGTCCCTGCAGCTCGGGGGGGCCCCTCGGTGACAACCGCGGAGCAGCCGCTTCCTGTGCCCGGGGGCTGTCGGCCGACCCCGATGGCCGGCGGAGGCTCCCCCGGCCCCTTCTTTTTTCTTCTTTGTGTGAACTTTTATTGCCCCTGAGAGGAGTCTGGGGGGAGGGCAGGGCCAGTGCTGGGACCCAGTTCCGCAGGGGTGGGCCCCAGCCCATGAGGACTGCCCCCCGGGAGTGGGCCGTCCCTGTACCAGGACCCTGTGGCCTGCTTCCCGTCCCTGCTCCCGGCTCAGCGCACCCATCTTTCCCGGCGTTTCTGTTTCCCGCAACGAAGGTGCTCGTTCTACGCAAGACGTTCAGAGACCGCATCTCTAGGATGCGATTTCGTTCAAACAAAGAAAGCGCGCCCGGGGTTGATAGGTAGACGCTTTAAAGTATATATATAATAAAGTGCAGGCACAGACAGGGAAAACCCATGCCGGGAGCAGAACTGGAGTCCCAGGATCGCTCACGGCGCCGTGACGCCACCACGGCGTGTCCCGCCCCACGGGCCCAGCAGGCCCCGCTCCCCTTCTTGGGTTCCTAAGTGGGTCCGTGTGTGATGACAACGAGCGCTCTCTTCTCCGGACATTTACACGATGCCGGCGTGTGTCCTTCCCCTCGGACTCCATTGATCACTTTTCCAGCCCCCAGATCGGCGGCGGCACCAGCTTTCAACCCTTCTTGGCAGCCTCGTCTCGTTTTTCTTTCTCTCCTCACCTCGCGGGTGCTCCGCGGCCGCCCTCCCCCGGCTCTGGCCCCCCAAGGCCTATATATAGTCTGAGTATTAAAAGCTAAGATGTGCCTTGTCACACGGCCACGGCCCCGGCATTCAGATTCCCAGAGAAGGACCGGCTGCGAGGACCTGCCAGGCGCTGGGGAAGCCAGGTCACAGCTGCCCGCCTGCGGCGGGGACAGACACAAAGGGACACGCGACCCAGCCCCAGGGCCCGGCGAGCCACGCGGCCCACTGGGCCCCGGACCCAGGGCCGGCCAGCTACCTCCCCCAAACAGCGCCCCCGGGGCAGAAACCTAGCAACGAGCGTGGCCCGGGGCGCGTGTCCGGGACCGCAGATGAGAGTGTTCCTAAGGAACACCAAGGCACAAAGGGAAACGCCGCCGGGCTGCCAGGTCCCTGCTCCAGCCTTCCGAAGCCAGAAGCGGGGAAGCCGGGACGGCTCAGCGGGTGGAGCGCTCGCTTTGCAGCCCCGGGGACCGGGGGTCGAGCCCTGGCCCCGTGGGAACCCATAGGCTGAACTGGGGTGCGCTTCCCATGCAGGGGCTCCCAGTTCAGTTCCCGCCCTGCGCGGCCCCCGCCCACCTGTGTGGAAGGAAACCATGTCGAAAACCGATGACGCACAACTATGGAGACGGCTCTGGGCCCTCCCCCTGCTCTCTGTCTCTGTCAAAAGCAATAAAATAAACCTTTAAAGCCAGAAGCTCTAGAGGGCGCATTTCGCACCAAGAGCCAACGACCCCGGCGTTCAGCCCTGGGCGGGTGCGGGGCTCATCTGGGAGCAAGTGAGGGTTGTGTAGCTCCGGGGCCAGGGCGGCTGGGGGGCAGGCTGGGCGCCTCCTTTGCTCAGGCGGGGGGCGCGGGCCGCCCGCAGAAGGGTCTCTGGGGCAGGGCAAGGCCTGGGGCAGATCTGGACCCCGGGCCACGCTGTCCGGGATGTGACCTGCCCCGAAGACACGTGGACCCGGGCGGTGCCAGGATGGGGAGGCCGCAGGGCAGCCACGCCCCGGCCGTGGGACGTGCGGCCGTTAGTGACACCCTGGAGTGGCCGACCCGTCCGCCCCGGGCGCCGCGTTGAGCCTGCACGATGGGCGAGCAGACACCCCGTGGACTCAGTCAAGACAGTGCGGACGACCCAGGATGGGGTTCCCCTCAGGCACCCCAGAACCAGACGGGGCCATGCTCGGGCCTCATCACTAACCAGCCGAGGGGGCTCGGCGGAGGGGTCCGGCCGCTCTGGCCTCGCCATGTGGGATGGGAGGAGACGCTCGGCCCCTGTGCCCCTGGGGGGCACTGGGCTGGAACCCGGGACAGAGGGCAGCAGGCTCCTCTGGAGGCTGGTGGACCCGGGAGCTGGAAGCCACGACGCTAGAGGCCACGGGGCCGGCTGGCAATTCTGAGAAAGCAGCCTAGTGGCGGCGGGGAGACGGGGCAGGGACACGCCAGGGGCCAAAGCCAAGCCCGCGTCCTCTCCTGCACAGGACACCGGGGGGTGGGCTGCCTTCAACGTAGAGCGGCGATGGGCCAGGGCAGCCATCGGCGTGTCCACTTTGCAGGGTTATCGGGGTGCGGGGGGCTGGGCACGGCAGAGCTGGGGGTTCTCGGGGTCTCCAGGACCCTCCTGTGAATACTGGGGAGCAAAGGCGGGTGGAGAAGCAGGCGAAGTTCTCACCCATCCTTTCTAGAAAAGTTTAAAGTTTTAAAAATAACTCCCAAGCTAGATCTTGGACGACGGCCATGCATTCCCGGGGTCCCTGCGCGGATGCCCCCCGCCCCGTGGAATGGCTGTCGCCCACCTCGGGGTCCAGGGTCCGGGGTCCAGGGCCCGGCCGCAGCCTCCGGCCCACTTTATACCAAACACACACCCCGTGGTGGAAGCAGCAGTTTCGCGCGTCTGTATTTTTTGGGTTTTTTTTTCTCAGCTCTCCTATTGTTTTTGACTGAAACGGGTTTTCCGACGATGCTGTTCTACAGAAAACAAGAACGTGTGTGGTGACTGGGACCCGTGTCGCCTCCTCCCGTGGCTCCGCGTGCGGCTCACGCCCGTCCACGCAGTGACAGGGAGGAGTGGCCGGGCCCTCGTCTGCTGCACCTGACCTTCCTCCTCCTCAGGAACACCTCTCCCTCCCCCAACTCGGCCGCCACGTCGGCCTTGGGCCCCGGCTCCCCTGCACAAGGCAAGGTAAGGGTCACCCACCCTTCCGCCTGCCCCCAGGGACGGGGACACGTGCGTGGCAGCCGCGATGGGCGGTGAGCGCACCGGGCGATGGCGAAGGGCCTCCCTCGGGCGGGGAAGACGCGCTGGTGTAGTGACCGATGCACCTGAGAGGCGAGGCCGGGACCAGAGTCACCGCCGTCAGAATGAGCTGGACGCGTGTCTGTGACAAGTGTGCGAGGCCCACAGACAGAGCGGGTCTGTGTCCCCGGGTGTCCCAGGGGCCCAGCTCGCACGTCACGCAGGTGCCTTCCCTGCGGCAATAGCAGGTACCCCCAAACCCAATGGGATGGGGACGCAGGGGCACCCAAACTTCTTCTCACAGGGTCTTAGGGGACAGCCGGGTGTATGGGGGGGTGGCGGCACACGCTGTTCACTGGGCGGGGGCGGGACGCGGGGATCCAGCGCGGGACCCGCAGCCCAGGCCGGGGGGCGCCCCGTGCCCGGGTGTGGCGGGAGGCGGGGGCGGGCGGAGACGTGGCTGGCCCAGGGTGACCGGGGACACAGGGCCCCCGGCAGGGGCCTAGCACACATGGCCTGAGTCATCCGCAGCAGCTGCACATCCCCCCGGCCGCGGGGCCCGAGCAGGGGGCCGCAGCTGTCCGCCCATCACTCATGAGCACACAGGCAGGGAAAGGAGGGGCCGAAGAGCTGCCAGGGCGGGCGGGGGCCCAGGAAAGTGGGGCCGCCTCCCAGCAGCGCCTGACGGGGGGACCCCGGAGCTGGGAAAGCCGTCGGCGGCCGTCACTGGGCAGGGGCCACGCACCACCGTCCCGGGCTCCCGGTCCCAACGGAACCGGGGCTTCCCAAGTGTCTGAAACACGGGTGGGGAGGCCACGGCTCACCCGGCCCAGTACCCCACGGGGTCCTCCCGGCCGTCGGGTGAGGCTGCAGTGAGGCCCGGGTTCTAGTGTGTGCTGGTGGCGGAAGGCGCCACACGGGGCGCGTGGGGACACTTGGGGTGCGGTGGGGGGCTGGGAACAAAGGCTCATGTGGGGTGACAGCTCGAGCTCAAGGGACAAGAAGTCTCTCGGGCATCAGGACGCCCCTCAGAGGCCGGCGCCCCGCCTGGGGGCAGCAGCTGGTGGGCGGGGCGCCCCCGCATCGGCTCGCTGGGAATGGCCCGCACTTGGCGACCGCGGGTGGTTCTCCTGGCCAAGGAGGGTCTCACGTTGCAGCACACTCATCAGATCAGAGCCCCGGGAGACGCAGTTGTGCTCATTAGTCAACGTGCGTGCCAGCCGCCCCGCAAGGCGACGAAGTCACGCCCAGAAAACGGACTTGTACAATTAAGGGAAAGGGAGGGAAGCGGCCCGGAACCCAGACGGCATGCGTGTCCTCCGAACCGGGGCGCTCGGATGCGCGGCGGGCTGGGTCCGCGTGAGACACGGACCCGCACTGCCCTGTCGTCTGGTCCCGCGAGGCCTCTCCCCGTCTGCCCCGGGGGAGGGGAACGGCTGTCCCGCAGCTGCCCCCGCGGGCTGGAAAAACGTGGGCGACACACGCTCGGTCACCCGCAACGTGGGGTACTCATGCCGAACCCGAGAAAAGCGGCAGAAAGCGCTGCTGGGTGTCCCGGTTCTGCTCACAGACGCGGGACAGGCCGTGGGCGCCGAGGCCCGAGTTCCGGGCGGCCGCCGCCAGGGCCAGGTGATGTTTTCTGGGCCTAATTTCGGGGTGGACCTGGGGGACCCATCCACAGACGGCCTGTCTGGGCCCTCTGGGGAGCAGGAGGTCACCAGAGAGGCAGACCTCACAGCGGTGCTTCAGGCTGGGTCCGCGTGTCCCCTGCCCACCGGCGGTGACTCCGGACGGGGGTGCCGCCCTCATGGCGGCCAACGCAGCGGGCCCCGGACTCCCGCGTCGCGGGTGGCACAGAACAAGGGTCTTCCTAAAAGGGGCCCCACGCGGCTCAGGACACGAGGGTGTGCAGAGGAAAAGGGACCGGAGGCACGTCCTTCGGGACGGCAAAGGGGAGAGCAAGCGGGTGACTCCAGCCGAGACGGCCGAGGACGCTGGGCCCGCGGGCGGAAGGGACAGCCCTGCGGGGCGCGGTTCTGAACGTCAGAGGCTCCAGACCGCGGTGTCAGGTCCGCCCCTCCAACCGGATCCCCCCACCCACCCCCCGGGGAAGAGCCCAGGCCTGTCACTCACGTGGATTCACACCCACCCCACCCGCCGCCATGGTCGCTGGGTCACCCCCCACCCCGCTGCTCAGACTGGATTCCGTCCCAGACCCAACCGCTCACGGCGGGGCCTCAGTTTCCCAAATACAGGCGGCAGCTGTAGCGGGCGCTTCGGGGCGTTTCGGGGAATAAACAGAACGCGAATAGCTGAGGGAGTGAAGAACTCAGAGCAGCACAGGGCGGTTCCTCCATGAGTTCCAGACGTTGCTGCCGTCATGCTGCCATTCTTCACCCTACACACACACACACACACACACACACACACACACACACGCTGGGTCCCCCCCGGAGCCTGCACGTCCCCTCCAGCCTCCAGCCTACGACCTGCCCAGCGCGCGGGGCACGGCCCGCCCGCCTCTGACCAGCCGCTTTGACCTCGGCGGGTCCTGAGGCGCCCACGGGGCAACAGGGGCCGATCCTGCCCAAATGCCCAAACCACAGGTTTCACAAGCTGGCTGTCCCCTTCCGGGTCGAGTCCCAACACTTCCACCCGGGCAGGCATGCGCGGACACTCTTCGGCGACGACGGTCATGCCCCGGGCCCAGTGTGGGGCACCTCACTTACCCGGCGTGAGCGGGTGACCGAGACGGCGTGACGGTGGGCGTCTTTCCTGAAACCCCTCCCTGCGTGCCCCGCCGTCCTGCTCACCGTCCGGGACCCCCAGGGGGACACCCCTGACTTGATCCCCCGAAGTGTGGCCCATCAGCGGAAAAGCCCACAAGGCAGCGGCGTAGTCGCCCGAGGAGGACTCCGGCCGCGACCCCAGGCCTCCCGGTCCGGACGCCGCCCGGTGCCGCCCGGCGGGTGCTCACCTGCTTCGCCGGGGGCTGGCTGGGTGGCAGGGAGCCCGGCGGCAGGGCAGGAGGGCTCTTGTTCCCACACAGCTCCGGAAACGGGTTGGGGATGGCCGGCAGCGAGGAGGTTCTGAACTGCTGGTCTTCCTCCTGCAGGCGCCTGCGAGGAACGAGACAAGCGCTCGTGACAGGCGGCGTGAGAGCCCGCCACCCCGCGCCCGGGCCGCACCCACGAGAAAGAGGGGCTCCAAGGGACGCGCACGCGGTGATCGCATGGTGCGCTCAGACCCCCGAAAGGTGGAGACGCCCGGGCGACCGGGGACGGGGGAACAGATAAGCGACACGTGGTCTCTCTCCACAAAGGGGCCGGACCGGGCCCCGAAAAGAGATGTGGACCTGGCCCCTGACGCAGCACCCGGGGACCCCAAGGACATGGTGCTGGGTGAGACACGCCCGTCACAGAACAAGCCTCCGAGCGTGGAGATGCCAGGGGTCCGGGAGGGGGTGGGGAGTGCGGTCCTGTGAGGTGGCGGGACGTTCTGGAGGCGCGTTGCTCACCCGCGGGAACACGCGTCACATACTACAGGGCTGCGCCCTCCAATGCGGGTGAGACGGGACTTTCTGCTACGAGTAAGTCCCCACCATTAAACAGACAAAGCAGGAGAGCCGCCAGATCAGCCTCCAAGGACACGGATGCCCTCCCTCGGTTGGGGACTGTGTGCTCACGTCACCCATGCGTTGTCTCCAGCCCCTCTCACTGTGTCCCTCCCAACCCCGGGGCTGTGAAGACAACTTAGGCTGCTCTTCAATGACCTTGAAATGACCATTTCCCTCACAGAGGGACAGTAACAGAAGCGGCTTCCTGGGCCGTCCCCCGAGTGGTGGGGCGGGTGCTCGCTGAGGCGAAGGGGTGGCAGACGCCGGATTCATGGGAAACAACGGCTCCGTGCGGCCGTCCACACCGGAGCAAAGAGCCCCCGGTTCCGTCCTCCCGGGATGCCCTGCTGTGCCCCCCGCACGGCTCTCACAGCCCCGTCTGCATCCACACGCCTCCCCTCCTCCCTCCTCGGGATGCAGACCTCCCCTGCCCTACAGCCCAGCAAAACGTACACAGGCGACAGGCCAGACGCGAGCGTGAAAACAGAAAAGCCAAGTGCCAAGTGCCAACGGAACCAAGGCAGAGCACCCGCGCCTTGTCTCGCTGGGGGTTCTGCGGGCGGCGTGGGGGCTCCGTGCCTGCACGGGCAGGCCGTTCCTGGGCACAGGGCTGCTTCTGTCCCCTGTGGGTGTCACCGCCCAGAGCCCCGACCTCGGCCCCCATCTCTGCTCAGCCCTGCCCCTTCTCGTTGGCATGCACCCCACAAACCCCCCGCGTAGGCTCTGCTTCTAATCGTTGTTGGACTCACTTTACAGCTTCAGCGGCTTAATGGCCCACCGGCCTCCTTAGGGGGTCTGCCACGAGCGAAACGGGCATTGTGACCATGTCACAAGACGCCCTGATTCTAAAGGAGGCGCGTCCCGCCGAGCCACATGGACCAAGCGGTGACGGCATCCGTGGCAGCAGGGAGGTGCGTGGGGGACAGAGGGAAGCCCTTCCTGCAGCCCCCCGACCACCCGCCGTGGCGCTTGTGACGACCGTGAGCAAGCCCGTCTTCCCACGGCGGCGTCCGCCCCGGCCGGGCAGCCGGGCGGCACGTGCAGCCTCGTACAGAACACGAGACGACGCGGGCGTTCCGGTCACGCAGAGCGTCCGCTGCAGCAAGTGGCTGCGAGCCTTTCACAAGGGCCCGTGCTTCTGAAGGCGGGACAGCGAGTCTGTGGGACGCTGTGACCGTGGATTTGCGCGGCCACAGATTTGCGCAGAGCCGTGGGACGCCCGCCCCGGAGGGAGCCCTCTGTCTGCTACGGACGCAGTGGCGAGAAAACGTGCCCTTCAGCTCCGGCCGCTGTGACCGCCGAGCCACCCGGGGCGGGGGCAGCGATCTGGGGGAGGCTGTGCACGCGGGGGCGGGGGTGGGTTCTGTACCTCCCTCTGGATTTTGCTGTGAACTTAGAACTGCTCTTAAAAGTGAAATCTTTATGTAAAACACACACACACAGGCACACACTTACGCTCCGTGCAAGAGGCCAGACTCACAACCTCGGATGAGACTCCGTCACACCAACTACCCCGCTTAGGTCCACCCATAGCTATAGACGACGCAGGGGCCGCCAGGGGCCGCGGGGCCCGCAGAGCGCGGTGACGCCCTAACGCCTCCCACCCGTCCCCGCACCGGCCCGGGCAACCCCCTTCCGCTCGGCTCCTGGAAGTTGGACGACTTCAGACGGCTCAGAAAAGTGGACTCGGGGGCTTTGCGATGGGCTTACTTACTTAGCACACTGTCCCCGCATCCATCTAGGGAAGAACAGAGAACGTGGTTACGTGCGTACAACGGAGTATCAGTCACCTGCGGACAGGCAGGAGCTGCCTGTGACCCCAGGGGTCCCGCCTCCCCACCGCCCCCCATCTCTCCCCGACCCGACTCGCTCTTGGGCACCCCACTCAGAGCCGTGCCCAAGCACGGAGCCCTGCCCCACACTCCGAGACCCTTCCCTGCAGCCTGGGGGTCCCCGCAGAGGCCCGGCCTCCTTCACTGACTCTGTGGGGAGGGTGACTACGCGTCCGAGGTGGCACATTTTGGACAAGCGCCAGAGGACACCCCCGCGCACGGGCCCCAGATTCCACTCTGGGCGCTGAGGCCTGGGAGCTCTCAGCGGATGGCCCAGCCATGCCATTCTTTCCAGAACATTCTTCTCTGAGGGTTTTCCTACACAGCCCCTGGCCCAGGGCAGGTGCCCCACGGAACTCACTGAACTGAACCGGGCGCCGAGCCCCCTGTGGCCCGGCCCCTTGCCCCGCCCCCAGCGCTGTCCGTCAGGCGACACGGACGGGGGCGTGCCCGCTGTGGCCACGCCCCCCACCCTGCCCCCAAGCTTACCTGACAGCCAGGATGTGCACCGGCTGCGAGCGCTGCACCTTCTGGCGCTGGGACGCCTGGGGCTGCTGGCTCTTGGTCCCCGAGGCGGGTGGCGGGCTGCTGGTGTGCTGGCCATTGGGCTGCAGGGGCACCGTGTCCGACTGCATGTTGCACGCCGGGTACAGACTCTCCAGAGATGAGTTCATGTCGCTCATCAGCGCCTCCAGATCCACGTCGTCATCTGGGCACGAAAAGGCAGAAGCAAGAGAGAAAGGTCAGTGGGGACGAAGGCGGTCAGAGCCCAGGCGCAGGTTCCTGCACGCCCGGGTTCCGAAGCTCCGGACACTGAAGGATGTCTTCGGCGGGGGACGGCCACGGAGGTGAGCGGACTCAGTAAGGGCAACGCGGCCCACGTGTGTAACAGCCTGCCGCGGCAGAGGTAGGGCCACAGCTCTGCCAGGGCCTGCGGAGCGTCCGCTCACACACCCGTGGGGGTGGCGGGTCACACTCAGCCGGTGTGACAGCCCCTCTGCCTTGGCCTCGGCTGGCCGGGCGGGTCACAGGTGGGCACGGAGCCCTCACACGGCCCATCTGGACTCCCCCTGCCTTGAAGCTCTAGAAGGGAGACAGGAGCAGGACGGCAGGCCCGTAGTGACCGTGGCCCTGCCCTGGGAAGCCACCAAAGCTGTGTGCTTGCTGCTGGGACAGGTTCTTGTGGGCCACCCGTCTGCTCCCCTGGCCTGGTCTGGCTGGAGAGCCGGAGGACGTCTGTCCTCACGGGAGGAGGCCTGAGGCTGATGCAGGGAGAGGAGCAGAGGAGGCGTGGAGGACACCAGAGACAATGACCAGAAACACTGGAAGAGATGCTCACGTGGACACCCTAAGGGGTCGTGTGTGTGTGTGTGTGTGTGTGTGTGTGTGTGTGTGTGTGCCCACTTGGCTAGAACAGGCCCCCAGGCACCTGGTCAAACGTGGTTCTCAGGCATGCTACATTTTAGACGAGATTAACCTTTAAATCAGTGGACAGCGACAGAAGCAGATTGCCCTCCCTTGTGGGGTGGGCCTCGTCCAATCAGTGGATGGTGACGGAAGCAGATTGCCCTCCCTCGTGGGGTGGGCCCCGTCCAATCAGTGGAAGGCCTTGAGAGACAAGACAGAGGTCTCCTGAGGAGGACAGATTCTGCCTCCCGACCCTTCCCTGCAATTCCTCTTGGGTCTGCAGCCGCTGCCCACCCTGCCCCGCAGTGAGGGAGAGCATTCCGGCCAAAACCCCCATATCTGTCACATCTATGTGTATGCATGTGTGTCTGTGTAACAATGCACAAACCACTTCTGCGTCTGGGTCACACACGCTGACAGATGGGACCCTCAGAGATGTGGGAGGGGACAGAGTTGGAGCCTGGGTGGGGCTTGCTCGGGGTGCCCCCGTGTGCAGCCTGGCTGTGCTCCTGCTGGGACCTCCTGCAACAACTGTGTCCCGGTGGCAGGCTGAGCCGCTGTGCCCGGTAACCCAATACATCCCGACCCTACGACTCCTGTTTTTCTGCAACGCCCTCAAGGGTCACTTTTTAACAGCATGGCCAGTGACAGTGGAGGCTGAGTCCTCAGGCAGCACACGGCAGGTCATGCAGTCACCATCACATCTGTCCCCTCACAGCCGCACGCGACACCCATGCAACACACAAGGGGCTTAGGGCCCAGCACAGGGAGCCCCGCTCCTACTGAGGGCAGCAGGACCACAGGGTCCCTGCTGAAAGTGTTGGCTGGGCCGGGCTGGGCCCGGGGGCTCCATTCTCTGCTTCTCTGAGCCCTGATGTGGGCTAATAGTGCCCGGCCGTCGGGAGCGTGAGGAGTGAGTGAGCTGTCACCTGCCCTGGCCCGTGGGAACCCCAGGTGGGTGTCACTTAGCACCTCGGTCCCATTTGTCCCTCATAAGACCATGACCACAGTGAGTGTTGACCTGGAGGAATTAAGTGACTGACCCACAGTCACATGTGTGCAAAGGAGTGGACCCTGAATTGGAAAACAAGCTTTCCAGCCCCCTGTGCGGCCTCACTGGGCGTGCGCTCAGTGAATGAGCTCACAGATCTTTCCACAACACGGTGCCTTCCCTGCCTCGCCTGCTCCCAACACGAAAGTCTCAGCTCCCCTCCTCTCTCAGGTGCAAGAAGACAGAACAAGCAAGGACAGACAGAAGCGGCTGCGAGGAAGGCACGGAAGCCGCTGCACCCTGTGAGGTGACACCCGGGGTTCTGGGGACAGACAGAGCAGGGCTGGGACGGGCGGGAGGCGGGGAGAGGGCTCCCGGCTTGGTGACGTCAGCTTGCAGGGCCTGTGTGGGCCTGAGATGTTCTCATAGCTCAGGGCATGAGCGGTCAAATATTAATCCCATGGCCAGATATGGAGAGGAAAAAGTGCTGACTTAATAATTAATAATTACCGGGTCATCAATAATTAATGTGTCACATGGGAGAGCACCGGAGTCAGAAGGCGGAGTTCTTGTTCCCGAGTCCTGGGACAGGGCGAAGTAGGGGCCAGGGGCTGACGGGGAACCAGGACCCCGGAGGGGCAGGCGCGGCCCGCAGTTCCCTTGTCCCCACAGGCTGTGTGGCCTTAGACTGGTCCTCACCCAATAAACCGAGGACGCAACACTGTGGGCAGCGGCTGCCCATCGTCCGCCGAATGAGGGATTAACTACGTTGCCTACGTATTGAGACCTCAGGGTGCTCGTCTGAGGGGGAAAGGTGTCTGTTATGCTGGAGTGTGCAGGCCTGGGGTTCCGGAAAGTTCTAGGTGCGTCCGCCATGCACGGCACTCACCTTGCACGCGCGTATTTACTGATTGGAATAGCTGCCTCGGCTAAGCTCCCAAACCATCAACGGCGCATAAAACCCTAACTCGCCCTATTAACAGCCTAATGGTTCTAGCTTAACGGACCATTTCGGAATTAATACGGGGTGAAAGCACAGAGCTCGTGGGTGCTACGGAATGACCGGCAGGCAGCCTGGGGTCACAGGCAGGCCGCGGGCGAACCCCACCGTGTGCACACGGCTTGCTCTGCACTGGCTTCAACGGGGAGAAAACCTAGCGGAACACAAGGGCCCCTGTGTTCGCGCTTTCTTCCTGTTTAGCAATCGAACGGGAAGGCCGTTGTCCCTGACAGACTCCTTCCCAGGGGGGGAAACGTCCTGGTTCCCTCAGGTGGATATTCACGGGGGTTCTTTCCCTGGCGTTTCCCTGCCCATGAGGGCAGCGCCGTGTCTGCTGTCTGCTCTTCTCTCGGCCACACAGGTCACTCCCGGGTCACCGTGCTCCCGTCAGACCACTAGGTTTTGCAGAACACAGCGTGTTGCGGACATGAGTCACGGTCAACAGTGAAGGTGAACTGGACACGCCAACGTGCAAAGCCATGTCCTCCCCGAAGTTCTCCTGCTGGGTGCGTTCTTTGCGAGGACTGCTTTGTCCTTGAACACGCGTGATGGGGACTCTCCTAAGCTCAGCCAGGTCACCCGGGGGGCCCCCAATGTGTAGAATTCTCCTAAACCAGGTCCAACCACTCGACCGGTACGTTTGCCCTTCAGAGCAGAACATCAAACCTTGTAAAGAGTCTAAAACCGCCCCTGGAACAAACGTTCACATTTCCCGGAGGGCGAAGCCGCATCCTCTGTGTTGAGAGAACGCGACGACGTACAATCCCCTGATTTTATTTGAACTGCTCCATTCCAAGGAGGACTCCTAATGGAATCTTCCAAACAGAGATTTTAAAAGACTTAACTCCCAAGAAGACACTTCTCCGTGTTCCTAAAAATATTCCCACACGGAGAGTCCCACGCTGGGGGACAGTCATGCCATCTTTGCACGTCTCCCTCGTGGCCTTGTCACCAGCCACCGGTCAAAGCCTCCCTCAGGGTCACAGGTGGGAGCATCAAGTGACCGGGGGGCATTAGCACGGCAGATGCCTGCGGACACGAATGCGGCGGTTACGTGTCTGCTCCCTGTGAACTCGATGCCAAAATACTTTCCGTGAGCACGTGGCACCCTTGGCAGGAACGCCGGGCGGCGGAGGGAACACGCTTTTCTAACTGAAATTTCACTTCACACAGATTCCTAAGCGTGTATTTACTGCACAAATATAGGTCAAAAACACGGTGGTAAATCAAGTTATTAATAGTGACTTTCCTTCCTAGAATAACCCCGCCTAACACGGGGCACTGACTTCTGTCCCAAATAGCTGAGCGGCGCAGCTGATCGGGAACTCACATGGCACGTGTCTCCAAGGCCCTGCCGAGCCGGGCAGCTCCGCGCTCAGACGGGGGGAAACGCAGGGAAACTAACTCGTGTTTGGCCCGTAAATGATTCTGGGTCAGTGTTTTCCATAAACCGAGCCAGGAAGAGGCTGGACCGTGAGCAGCCTGAGAGGAGGCGGAAGAGAGGAGGGCAGCACGGGACGGGTACCCTCGCCCGGCCTCAGGCACGTCGCCTGCCACGTCTGCGCCCTCTTTACCTGCATGTTAAAGGGGCATCGGGCGGCCTTCCTAAGTCGTTTGGCACTTTAAGAAAGTGCTGGGGGCACTGTGTTCGGGTTTCCTGCATCGCCCCAGGGCAGCAATCGCTTCTCCGCACACCGGAGCCCCTGGGCTGAGGGGCGGCAGGGTTGGCTTGCCTGCAAGGCTAAAGCCCTAGGCGGTGCCGCCTTCGTCAGCGCAGATTTGGTCCCTGGGCAGCAGCAAGCACAGGGCGGCTGGCGAGGCCGGGACGGAACCAGAAACACCGAGTCTGGGCTTCCTCGGGGGTTTCGGTACACGGAGCCTAAAACCCTGGCACTCCCCCAAGTGATGAGTATGAGGGGCCCCTGGTGGTCTGATATTTGGTCTTTTTTGTTCCTGAAACAGCTCCGGGCGCTTTGTTAGGAGGGAACGGAGCCTCATGCGTTACTCCTACCCGGCTCCCCGCCTCCACACTGGGGACACGGCGAATGAGGTAACTTTTGAAAAGCCCCAGATGAGCACAGGCTAGGGGGGCTGTCAGCCAGGGGGACCCGCCAAGCGATGAGAAGACCGTCAGCCCCACCCACCCTCCCAAACCGGGAAGAGAGATGGGCCGGGAGTCGCTCCATCTGCAGCAGCCCCTGCCCGTGTGCTGAAGCCTGTCTAGAAACCCCAGGAAAAGGGGTGCAGAGAGCTTCCGGGTCGGGGGGCATGCCCAGAGGGCACCGAAGCTTCGCTCCCCATCCCCGTAGCCTGCCCTGGGCACCCCTCCTGCCGGGCTGTGTGATAAACCAGTGACGTTCACTCTTTTCCTCTACTGAGTGGGCTTCGTCAGGTGACTGTGGGACACCCGCGGGTGCCTGAGGCTCCTTCGTACGGGACAGCCCCCCGTGTCCGGGGTAGAGAAGCGTCCTGTGAGAGTCCAGGAACAAGGGGGGCGTTCTCCTCACAGTACTGCACCTGAACGGCCCGCACGCATGTGCCCACGCCCGCGTTCCGGGCCCGTTCTCGCCGGATGCCAACCCAACCCGGCCTGCAGAAGTATTTTAATCCCAGACGCTCAGCTGGGAAGCTGTTTTTAGTGACCTCTAAGCAAGTAAAGCCTCGTGCCGCCGTCACGCAGCCGCCAACGGCGATGCCGTACGGGCAGGCCGATTCCTCTTGTGTGCTCACGGACGGCAAGCGTGTCTCGTGAGCGCTGCACACGTGGAGTTGTTCGGACAGAAGGAAGCAGCCTAAGAAAACCGGGCCGCACGCGCCTACAGAAGCCGTGTCCCTCCCGATTCTTGATATTTAAAGATAATCAGCAAAAACAGGAGCGAAGCGCCAACCCCGAATGGCAGTTCCCCGTCAGGCCACTGAAGTGGCGCAGAATCGGGGCTGTTGTGGACGCGGTTACTGCAGACGGGCGGGCGGGCCCGGGGGCAGCAAGTAAAAGCCCTCGGACTCGGTCTGTCCGGCGTGTGTACGGAAATACTAACACCGCACTGTGGTTACTCCTTCACAGAAACTTATTTTCCCAACGTTGTGGAAAATGGCTTCCTTCTCCTGCCCACCCAAGTCCCCCCCACACACCGTCACTGCCGTGGTGCGTGTCTGTGGGGTCAGAAAACACGTATCCACAACCTGGTCCGCAATCTGCAAGAAGGAGTGTGTGTCGTTACAACCACATACGCCTGAAAGACTCCTGCCTAGACATGGGGGCAGCTGCTGGGCTCGGGGACCCTCACCCAGAGCACCTGCAGGGTCAGCTAGCCAGGCGAACCCGGGCACACGCCGCGTGCCGCGCACCTACACAAAGCCGACGTGCAGACGCCCCCGTCCTCGCGCTGGGGTCTGGCCTGTGGGTGCCCCGCTTTGTCCTGACAGCCGGTATTCTCGTGGTTTTTCCTGGAATGCCGTCCCTTCCCCTAACCCGAATCCGAGTGTCCGGCAAGGCCATGCACGGACCGAGTCCCGGGTCCGCCCCGTCGCCTGAGCGCACTGCACTTTCCCGCTATTTGGGAACTCCATCCGGACCGGCCCACGGCGAGCTGCCGATGCAGGGTCCTGCCAGAGGGTCCGAGCCATGTGGGCCTGTGACCTGCTACCCCGACAGTCCCATTTAGAGACACACCCTCAGGGTTATTCAAGTATCTGCAGCTGCTCCTCGTCTGAGACTCAATTTAGAATCAAGCCTTATCTGCAGCAGGCAGGGAAGGTGGCAGGTCCTGGTGAGCAGTAGGGAGCCGGGGACAGACAGACAAGGGACAGGGGGCCCTCCTTTGAGAAGCCTCAGCCTACTCTCCCCAGTGGCCACTGGACTTGCCCAGGACCCCGGGCCCCACCCGCCCTGTTGCACCGTACGCACGAGGTCGGCACTGGAGGGAGGAAAACCCGTATTTCAGGAACAAGTCGCTAAAATCACAGCTCGTTCGTGGAAGGACAGGGGACGCTGCTGCTTCCCAAGTCCTTCGACCGCCCACGTGGCTGCAGCAGGGACCCCAGGTTCACGAGCCCCCGTAGGGTCAATGGGGTGTAGTCAGTCCACAGGCGCTTTCAAAACAGACGCGATGCAGGTTCCCAGCGGCATCACTCGTCGGGTTCGCAGCCGGCTGCCCCGTCTTGTCTTCCCAGGACACGCGGTGACCTCCCCACCGAATCACCCCGCGCCACTGCCCTGCTTCTGTGATGGGCGGAATGGGGCAGTCCTACGTTTGGGGAGCAAAACACAGTCAGAAAGACACTACACGGCCTGCGCTGTCCTGGCAGCGTGGGTCGCAGACCGGGAGCTGCGTGGGACAAGCTTTGTCCCTGCTGAACCCTAAAAGGTTTCAGAACCCCGAGGTTGTCTCAGAAATGATGAGACACAAGCTCCCACCTGAGCCCGGGGAAAGGTGCTCAAAGGAGCTGGATTTCAGTGCAGAAAATGGTTTTTGTTCATTAGCAATGGCTCCAGGTCAGCAGGGCCAGGGACCCCCACAGGTAACCCCCAGGCTCGTGGTAAAACACTGCAGCCAAGAATGTGGGTTCATTCGCAGTCAGCGGTTAAGTATGTTCAGTGATTGGACCGAAGGATTCAGACGGAATCGGGGTTTTCTTTCTTGGAACCATTTTGAAAAAGTAAAAGAAGGTGTATAACCCCCAGGACTCCAAGAGATACGTTGTACACCTGTGTTCCCAGCGGCATTGTTCCCAGCAGCCACCCTCGTGCCCGCGGACGAACCAATGTGCTGGGTGTGCATACCGGAATACTATCCATCCTTGAAAAGGAAGGGAATTCTGACTCGGGATCCATCGTGGGTGAATCCTGAGGACATTATGCCGAGTGAGATAAGCCAGTCACAGGAGGCGGACGTGGTAAGATTCTACTTGTGAGGTCCCCAGGAGTCCGGCTCAGAGGCCGAGAGCCGAAAGGTGTTGCCTGTGTTCGTATCTCAGGATGGCTGGTGCAAACCCCCACGGCCAGCGGAGGCTCACGAGAGAGCAGAACCACCCACGTCGCCTCCCGTGCGGCTCAGCCCTGGGCAGCCGGCGGCCACGGCGGGACGGGCCCACCCTCAGCGAGAGAGGAGGGGTGGCGTCTCCCTGTCCTGACCAATTCCTGCTCCTTACCACCCAGACTAGTGACAGCCCAGGAAACCGGGAGCCCTGGAGGGACGGAGATGCCACGCCGTCCAGGGCAGGTCTCAGGACCTGAAGCAGCGGCTGCACCTCCCTGTGCCCCGGAGCCAACAGCACAGAGACCACGGTTGGTCGCTGCGGACTCCGATGGCCGTGAGATCCACTGAGGTCTGGGCAGAACAATCCCATCCCACATGCGCACGCACAGACGGACAGGAGAGCTCCTCGTCCCACCCAGTGATCCTCAGGAGCCGGCCCCCGACGGCCGGAGACCGCCACCCGGAAGGGAGCGCCGATCTTTCTTGGATTCCGGCCCAAGGCCCGGCTGTAGGAAGCCCCAGGCCTCTCCTCGGTTTCCTTCAGGCCTTTTAACACCATTGTGTTCTGCACCAGGAGCGCATGCCACACAGGAGAGACGTCCGGTGGCCCGAGGTGACAGCTTGCCAGGCCTCCAGATACTCGGGAAGTGCAGACCCAGCTGCGCATCCCCGCGTGTCTCTTAGATGATGGGCGTGGGGCAGACAGACACATACAGGACATCACGCGAAGGGGACAAGAGAGCGCGTCCCCCTGTCTCCACGGTTCCGTGTACCGTTTTCCTCTCAACCTCCTGATTTCGCCTCCTGAATCTTCTATGACATCAGGCTCTGGAAGACGCCTGGGTGCAAGGGAGGGTCACCACGTGAGGTTCTGGAAGGTTCTGTCCACCCACGCTTCAGCCCGAGCACTGGGACTGAACAGGAAGATCCAGGTCGCGGTACCAACCCGTCGCTCCCTCGCACCGCGATCGCACAAGGTCCGGCTTTTAGCAGGTGAGGCAGGCGCACCGGGGAGCCTTCCGATCCCACGCGACGTTAAACGCTCTGCGAGTCTCCGCGTTCAACTCCGAAGATTTGAAATCTGCCTGTTGCTTTTCTTCCCTCAACAAACGTGCGCTGAGCACCAAGGACGGGCCAGGCGTGGGAGACGCGGAGGTCAGCCAAGCAGACGGGACCCCGGCCGCCCAACGCAGTGCCGTCCTAGGTCCTAGGAGACCGGCTCCGGGGCAGGACCTCGGCCCACGGACACAGGAGGGACAGGAAGCGCCCGTACGACCTCGGGGGAAACAGTTTCCTCCGGAAGCAGCTCTAACCTGCCCCGGCGCGGTGCCGGGTGGAGGCGTCGGTAAGACAGCGAGCGCCTCCTGGGAAGGCACGCTACCTGGGCGGCAAGGAGGGGACCCCGGCGCTGGGCGCCTGCCCGGGGGTTAGGGATGAGTGGGGGGCGTGCGTGTCCACAGACTCGGAGGAGCTGGGCCCACTTACGGAAGCGCCCCACCCAGAACGGGACCCCGGGGGGCAAAAATGCCCGGGGTGGCTGGGCCCACACCTTGGCAGCCGGAGATCTCTGTCTCCAGGCACGACGGCCACGCAGGGGGCGCTCAGCTCCGAGCAGAGCTGGACTCCCAAGGCTTCGGGACGGGGAGAACGTGTTCCAGGAGCACGGACCACGGATTCCAAGAAACGGCACGTCTCCCAGAGCCGAGCGGCCGCGGGGGAGGGGCCGGCTTTCCAGGATGTGGATGGAGTCAGGGCTGTGGCCAGCAAGACGGAGGCGCGGGACGTGGCGGCGGGGGCCCGGCGGTCTAGGCCTGTCCCCCCACAGAGCCCGTGTGAGGGGCAGGGCCGCCTGGGGGCTTGTCTGCGAAGGCAGGTTGGGTTGATTCTGGTCGGGAGATCAAGGTCCTAATCGAGGGCCTGTTGCTCTTCTGATCGTTATTTGTCAGCGAAGAGAAAGGGCGGTACAGGCGGCAGTGGTTCCTTGTGAATCGGGGCCCCCGAGAAGGGAGCTCAGGGGGCCTCCCCGTCAGAATCGGCTTGACGGGCAGTGATTCTTACGGCCAGACGCGGAGGGAGCCGGTGGCAGGCCGGGCACGCGAGCGACAGCAGGCCCACGTCTGGGGGGGGGGGGGTGTTCTTTCTAGACCGGGGCTGTCCGGAAAACAATCCGGCCATTGTCAACGTGGCGAGAAGGGTGGCACGGCCGGATTCCTTCCTGGACAGCCCCGGTCTCGATCTCTCTACGAAAGGCTGCCTTTAGTACGGGGCTGGCCGGGGGCTGCCGCTGCCCCCGCGTCCCCGAGCACGCCGCACGCCGCCAGCTGTTTCTAATCTGCTTATCGGCCCGGCCGGGCAGGCGCTCACAGACTCCGGCTGGACGCGCTGCTACGCGGCGGGGTGCAGAGCCCCAAAGGGGGGCCCCGCCGCTTCCTCCTCACGTTTTCCCTCCCCCCTCGCTAACGTGGAGCTGCTAGAAGGCTGGAGCTGTCGGCTCTCCCGCTCCGGACTCGTTATCCAGTGCCTCACCGGGCACACAGTAGGGACTCAGTCACTGGGAACTGGAGATGTGGAAAATGCAGTCCCCGGCCTCCCCCACCCAATCACGCTGTAGAATTTTCCAAACAGTCAGACAGCAGGCAACGTTCCCAGCCTCCCGAGGCTGCTGAGTCGTCAATCTTGCAGCTCCTTGGAAAAAGGCCGGCCGGGCAGGTTACACACAGGCCACAGGGTGAATAAACGCCAGACTGTCTCCTTCCAACAAGGGATGGCTGCTGTCCAGGGAGGAGGGCCGTGCTGGGCAGCTCCACGCAGGAAGCGGTACCTCGCGGGCAGACCTGTGCCGTGAGCCTGGCCGTCCCAGGCGGCAGGAACCGTACAGGGATCTAGGTCTGTCTCCACCCCAGGGAGCAGCCGGCACCGCGTCCCCTGCGGGTGTGCTGGGGTGAGAGCTGGCTCTACTCTCGTGTGGGCTCTGCTCCCGCGTGCGAGTGTGCGGGGGGGCCCCCGGCGGAGGCAGCGGATCCCCTCTCCCTGCCCCCCGGGAAGACAGCGCACTGTCCATCACGACCCTCTCCCATGCAGGGAGCCTGCCATCCTCCTCGGTGACAGCAGCTTCACGGCACTACGATCGACGTCACTCCAAAGCCGAGCGCCCCAGCAGCGCCCGCGTAGGACAGGGGATGGGGGCGAGGCCCCCAGAAGGGGTCCGTTTCTGGACGGGAGGCGGAAAGGAGAGGGGGTGTGTGCCTGACGTGATGGACACACAGAGCCTGTGCCCAGGAAGCTCACGCGTGGAGCCCTCGGCTCTGTCTCCTCTAACAGGCCCTCCCTGTCGGCCGCATCTGATCCACAGAGCTGGTCCGAGCGAGGGAGGAGGTGTGGGGAGGGCAGCAAGGCCACGCTCTTGGGGCATCTGGGTCACGCCTGCCCCACAGGAACTGCCACCCTGGCCACATGGAGGCTCAGGAAGCCCAGGCTCAACGAGGGCCAAACCGCACACGCCCCAGGCCGCACAGCTACGAGGGGGGCCGCCCCTTCTAGCCACGCGGGTCTACGTCTTGTTCGTGTTCCCCGAAGATGGACCACGAACACAGGAGCTCCAGGAACCTAGCACTACGTGGGAGGGTGGCTGGCAGCTGAGCTAGAAGAGGGAGTAGAGTGCGCAGAGGCAGCTAACGGTGTTCCTGGGGGTGGACGGTGCCCGCAGACCGAGGCAGGACACCGTGAAAGAGCACGTTCCAGAAAAGCAAGGACTCCACGCACCCAGAGGCGGCCGGCCGGATGGCTGGCTTTACCTGGGACAGAAAACGGCAGGACTGTCCCGCGTTACCCAGGACGTCCGGTCAGCCTAACCCAGAGCGCAGGCCCCTGGGCCGCGGGAAGCCCGAAGGAAGACTGAGGGGTCCCCAGAGTGGGCCAGAGACGGCGGGCTTCCCAGACGGGACTTGAAGGAAAAAGAAGGGAAGAACTCTGGCAGCCGCAAAGTACGGCCACGAGGTGCAGACGCAGGGAAAGCCCGGGGCACCGGTGTGGTTTGGGGGTGCCCCGGAGAGACGCAGACCCGCGCTGGGCTCACCGCGCCAGCCCCCAGACGGGGTGGGCTCCACGCAGAGATGCTTTCCGCTGTCAGATGCACAAGGGGGCCGGGCTGGGACCCGTTTCTATTGAATATACGTTGTGAGTCTGCGGCCCACAGGCCTGGACGGATTAACAACCTGTGTCCCCATCTCCTCTGGTCCCTGTCCCCACCCCTGAAAAGGTCAGGACTATTATTAAAGCCTTTCTCAGTCAGAGCTAAGTCCAGACTCGAACGACCGGTGTCGGTTACCAGTCCCTGGAATGTTCTCAGGGAAGGAGCCGGGGGGAGGGAAGGGGCGCACCCGGCAGGCTCCTGGCTGCACCAGCGGGGGCCGGGACGGAGCCCCACTGAGCCACCCGCTCCCGGGAGGAGCTGACGGGATTAACTGGCCGGGAACACCCAGTGCCTGCCCACAGCGAAGGGCTGGGAGGGGGCTGAGTCTCCTGGGGTGCAGGGCCCGAGCCCCCCACACTGGGGGACAGCGCCCCACCTGGTCGTGTGACCTCTAACGGCAACAGGCTGCCCTGTGCCGTAGGACAAAGCGCTACCTCTCCCGCCTGACAATCTGAGGCGTGTCATCTCCCTTTGGGCGTCGCGTCTATGATCCTACAAGGACAAGGACTCCATTTACCTGGAACGGCCGGTTAACCGTGGCTTAGAGAAATAAGGTGGTTTAGGGGAAAATACAATATCACTGTATTCTTCGCTCCATAAGCCGCACCTGACCTGCCTGGACCCGCTCTCCTCCCACGCAGTCCCTGCTTTCTGATCTGGCTGCAGGCTGCCCCACGGCAGCATTAAGGTCCCCTTTGCAGTATTCGCTCCATGAGACGCACACACTTTTCCCTCCACTTTTTTGGGGGGAAAAAGTGCGTCTCATGGACCGAAAAATACGGTAGCTTTTAGAAGACAGCACATCCTGGTTGTCTCCCTCAGGGACGCGCCATCTTTCATCACGGATCTGAAGAAGGAACGAGATTTAGGTGGAACCCTGACAATTCTACAAAGGCGTGGTGGCGACGTCCGCGGACAAAGAGGTCCATGTGTGGGACGGCCGGTCAGTGAGACGTGACTGGCAGCTCGCGGCCGCGTCCCCGGGGCTCGGCGAAGCCCTAGACAAACAACAGATAACCGTCGAATGAATGAGTGAACACATGAGTGAAGGGGACAGGAAAACGGCAGAGCAAGGGGATTAGAAAAAACCAACGCCCCAGAAAAACAGGACCGGTGGGGATAAAGCCGTCCTTTGAACGCCGAGCGTCCTGATAGCTCAAGGAAACAGGAAACATGAACGGGGGCCAATTCTCTGCTCCAGGGACCCAGCCCCGAGCGGCGTGAGCTGTCAGGGCATCGGGGAGGGGCGCACCCAGAGGAGCGGAGACCTGAGAAATGACAGGGGGTGACAATGGGCGCTTCAGTTCTGCCTCAAAGGTGGCCCAGGCAGGGCGGGGGCCCCAGGGAAGACATGGGCGGGTGGCCCCTTTGTCCCCACCTTCCTGATGGGGGAAGGGACCTTCTATGTCGAAAAGTTGGAAGAAGCGCAGTGGAAGGGGACCCCCAGGGCCCAGGACGAGGACCACCGGGTCCCTGACACCGAAATCCCAGTTTGAACCACTGAACTCTTCGCAGAGTCGCAAGGAGAGGGATGCGTGAGGACGTGGTAAGGGTGGGGGCTCGGTGGCGGGCAGGACGGTGTGGCCGTGGGAGGCACTCGCTCCGGCTGGCATCTGTCCTGACCCAGGTAGTTTCCCCCCCGTATCAGTGCCACCAGTGAGGTGGATCCAGTGGATTAAAATGGGAAGCACGGTTCCTAATAGGTTCAATAGCCGTTCTTATAAGAGGGAAGCTGCCTAAGTGTGTAAGAGGACAGAGGCCAGGCACCAAGACATCACGTCCTAAAGGACTGTCATCTTCTCATCCGCGGTGACACCGAGGCAGGGCCGTGATTGGCAGGGCCGTGATTGGCAGGCACCTGGTGATGTCAGGCAGGACCCCAGAGCAGCCTGGGCCCCTCATGGTGGGAAGGGGGTGCGTGTGGCTACGTTGTTGGCAAAGGCTTACAGGTGATTTTCCTCCTCGATTGTCCTCCGAGTGTTTCTGCGTCTCAACCCTAATAGATGTTCACAGGGGCAGGGTGACGTGAGCCAAAGTCGCAAGCGTTTCAGCCACAGCCACCCAGAGGCCCGCGTTGGTCACTCATTGGAACCAAAAGCTCATCTTTGGAAGACAGCGTCATTTCAAGGTGACGGGAGGAGACCAGGAGAAGAACGTGGTGTGTGTGTGTGTGGGAAGTGGGCACCACGGCGAAGATGTTCTCCAGGGGGAGACCCGTGAACGATGAGGTGGCAGAGTGGGTGTGGGGACCACAACGCCCGCGTGATTCAGACGGCGGCTCGGAGGGAGCGGCGGCGTCTTTTCAGTGGACGTCTTCTCCCGGCCCCGGCCCTGCCGTCCCCCAGGCGCGTGCTGTAGGAAGCGAAGGTCTGTTAACGGGTGTCATCTCTGCTCACGGGGACGACCAGGACTTCCCGGGGGCTCAGAGGCTGCAGGTCAGGGCCTTTCTGGAATCCGCAGTGTACAGACGGCAGGTGAGCTCAGGAATTCATGGAATGACTATTCAGTACAGGTATGGACAAGGCACTAGAGCGGAGCCTTCGAGGGAGGCAAGGCATGGCTCTTACTTGCACGTGGTTTCAGGGGACTAGAGGGGGCGTCGCTGCAGAGAGGCGCAGGCTGCATGTCTCCCCGAACTCATCTCAGGACGAGATGCTGGATGGACTGGGCTTTGGTTCCATTTCCCAATGCGTAGCTCTGATGACAGTGTGACAAAACAGGAGACACACGCACGAGGCTTTGGCCCAGGCCTGCAGGTCACCGCAAGGCGGGCAAACCCAGACACAGAAGACTGCACCCTGCACAGCAGTTGCTAGCTCGTCTGTGCTCCCGGAGCCGAGAGACAGCCAGCCGGCCGCCCCGACACCCGACGGCGTTCCGAACGCCCCCCGAGGGCAGAACCAGAAGGAAGCCTGCCTTCTGGACCTGACTCACCCCCCCTACGCTGCATGTTCACGGGGCAGACAGATGACTACCCACGGCGGCGTGGGGGCTTCTGAAGCTGGCCCACCTACCACCTTTCTTCTCTCAGCGCCGGAGCGTCCCCCCAAACAACTGTGGGCTAATGACCGAGAGCAGACGCTAAGGCCGGGCAGGGCCGGGGCCAGGTGTCCGGGTTCTGGGAGACAGTGTTGGGCGTCCCTGCGTCAGAGCGGGGTGGGCCGTTGTTCGGAACCCATCTCAGGATGGGGAGCTTCCCCGTGCTCTTCACACAGCCCAACGCCACCCGGGACCCAGACACGCGGAACGCATGTGCCGGCGACTCTCGCGGGCCCGAAGGCTCTCTCGGCCCTTTGGGGCGGCTCTGCTCCAGGGGAGCTCCAAGCCCCTCAAGAGAAAACTGACCCCAGAACGGCCACCGCACCGAGGAAGCAAGAAGCAAGGATCCGGCAGGTATTTGCACACCCATGTCCACTGTCGACGGAGAAGCAGACCCGGGGCACGCTGATGGATGGCTGGATAAACAGAACGTGGGCTATACGTACGATGGAAGATTATTCAGCCATAAAAGGCAGGCAATGCTGACACACGCTGCAACAGGGACGGACCCTGAACACATTATGCTGAGTGAAATAAGCCAGGCACGGAAGGACACATGTTCTGTGATCCGACTGACGTGCGGTAAGGAACTAGAACGGTCACATTCGGAGACAGAGTGGCACAGAGGTCACCAGGAGCCGGGGGAATCATTGCTCAACGGCACGGAGTTTCTATTCGGGGAGATAAAGGAGGTTTTGAAATCGATAGGGGTGACGGTTGCCCAACACCGCGGTGACCACGCAGGCCGCCGAGCCGCACCTTCACACGGCTCCTCTGCTCTTGCACCGCTGCCCGTAATAAACGCATTTCCCAGGGACGGTCAGGAGCCATTGCAGGGATGACAGCGGCCGCACAAAAGTAAGCGGCTTACACGAGGGACGGGCGAGTAAGAAGCGGAGCCGTATATCCTTCGTGCCCGAGGGAAAGCGTGGGTCAAGGACGTCGCGGAGAATCTCTTCCTTCGGAGTGTCAGGACCCTTGCTGAGACCCAGCCTGAGTAAGAGCAAACCCGAGGCCTGTAGTCGCCGCCTCGAGAATTGAGGGAGAAGGAAGAGCAGCCCCGGCCGTACCTTTGTCACGTTCCGTCATGTGTCCCAAGGCCTCTAGCTACGAAGACCCACATGTTGAACTTCCTCCGGGGCATGACGGTGGGGCACGGGGGAAGGGGTCCCTCAGTGCACTCACTAGACACCCAGGGCTGCGAGGACCCCCGGCGGGGTGGCCGTGTGGCACTCGGACCCTCGGAAGGAGCCGTCTGCGCCTCGGTCCTGTATCACGGAGCTCACTGGGCTTCCTGCAGGCCCGCGGCGTTGGTTGCCTCGTTTCCCACGTCGCATCCGGGCCTGGCACCGGGCACCGACGTGACACATACCCTCCTCCTCTGCAAACTGTCCGCTCGGGCTATTTTTTTTTTTTTTTGCCAGTTTTCCCCATTTGATTGTTTCTCTTAATAGGGTTTAAAAAAATAAACCGAGGCTATGCAGGCTCTGCCTGGCACCTGCATCGCCTGCATTTCTCTCAGGCTGGAGGGTCCCTTTCGGCGTGCGTGCGACGTGCGGTCACATCTGTACAGACGTGCGCTTTCGTGGGTGTCACGTGCAGGGCGTGTCCCTCACGGGGGGCACGTCTTCGTCTGAGGCTAGAGTGGCGCCGATACGTCCCGTAGCCGCCGCCTACGATGTCCGGTTGAACTTACTCCCAGGCGCCTTGTGAGTTTGGTGTCTTCTCTGGGGGGTTTCTTTAGTGCATCTCACGGGTCCTGATTGGCTTCTGTTGTTGCACGAGGTGCAGCGGGTTGTGTGTGGTGATCGACGTTCGTCTGTCTGGCTGTGCGGATTTTCTAGCTGCGTGAGAAGCTCGTTTGCAGGTAGGCACGGGTCTCATGTCTTCCCTTCGCCATTCGTGCTTCTGCCTCTGCGTTCGCTTGCTTTGTCACACGGGCTCACACCTGTGGTGACAGCGGCCAGCCCCGTGTGACACGCAAAGGCCCCCGTGTGGGACGGACGCTGTCCCCTCTGACACGTGCGCTCTACACGGGTGACCGAGGTTTCTCTGCAGGACTGTTGTTCAGGAGATTCGTGGTAACTGCTTTACATTATGTGAGGAGAGAATGGCAATAAATAACCTTCTTGTCTCTAGTGAGGTGATCGCTTTTTCCCTTTGATTTTTTGAGATGTGTTCATCGTCGAAGGGTGGGAAAGCTTCCTTGCGTTCTGATAAATAGATGCAGCGTGGCCTTCACATGTGTCGGTTTTATGTTTTATTTGCCATAAGCTGCTGAGGCTGGTTCATTAATGTTTTACAGACTTGGGGGTTGCGTGTGAACATGTGGAATGGGCCTACATTTGGGTTTCTTGTACGATGCCCTTGTCCTCAACCTCTCTAACAGCACAAGGGCGGGCTCGTTCACTTTGCCTCCACTGTAATGGTATTTGTTACATTGCACGTATCTGGATTTAACCGGCTCTGTGTGGTCACATGGGACCTCCCCTCCCTCATTCTTGACCTTGTACACACAGACACTTATACTGTTTACCCAGTGCACGTTAAAATGGAAGTGTGTTCAGATGTGCGGTTCAAACAGCGTGCCCTTATTAAATTCTTGCTTTTTTTTTAAGATTTGTTGTTTTAGACAGAGATAGAGACAGAGACAGAGAGAAGGAGGAGGGCCCAGAACAGTCTCCATAAATCATTGGTTTTTCCACATAGTTTCATTCCACACAGGTGGGTGTGGGGCTGCACACGGCAGGAACTGGGCTGGGGGCCTCCCGCATGGGAAGCACATTCCCAAAAGCTGGGGGCCAAACTGGGGGGCGAGAACTGAACTGGGGGCCTCCTGCACGGGCAGCGTACCCCAGCTCAGCACATGCGTCCGCACAGGCCCATTATCAACATCACTCACTAGAGGGACACATTTCTTACCAAGGATAAACCTACATTTAAATGTCATCGTTGCGTGCAGCCCACAGTTTGACCTTAGGGGTCCCTTTGGCGGTGCCCCTTGTGAGGGTTTAGGCAAACGTAAGATGACCCGTGGCCATTACAGCGTCCCACAGACTGGTCTCACTGCCCTAAGCATCCTCTGTGCTCCCGCTAACCGTCTGTCCCGCACCCACCACGGGCCACCACTGACCCTTCTATGGTGTCCATAGTTTTGCCCTTTCCAGACGGTCTAGAGCTGGCATTGGACAGTGTGTGGGCTTTTCCGATCGGCTTCTGTCACTTAGTCGTGTGTGTATGGGCTGCGGCCAGGTCCTCCTGGCTTGATAGATCATCATTTTTTTTTTTTTAATATTTATTTATTTTTGACAGAGTGAGAGAGAGAGACAGAGACAGAGAGAGAGAGAACTGAGCTGGGGGAGCTCCCAGTTCAGCATATGGGTCCGCACGGGCTGGGGCCGGGATTCGATCCTCGGTCCCCGGCGCTGCAAAGCGAGCGCTTAACCCACTGAGCCCTCCCGGCTTCCCCTAGATCCTCATTTTCAGAGCTGAAAGCTATTCCACCATCTGGATGGCCTGCTGTGTGTTAACCGTCACCTCCTGAAGGACTTGTCGCTGGTTCCTAAGCTTCGGCCACTACGAATAAAGAAGCTATAAACGTCCACGTGCAGGTTTTTGCGTGGACGTAAGTTCTCAGCTCCTCTGGGTATAAAAACTGCCGAACCGTCTGGGGTAAGACTATGTTTATTTGTGTAAGAAACCGCCGAACTCCCTCCCGAAGCGGCCGCACCGCGTGGCGGTCGCGCCAGCCATGGCCGGGGGCGCCTGTGGCTCGCTGCCCCCCACCCGTGCTCGATGCCACAACTGCGTTTTTCTGTTTTTGAAACACACCAGCCGCTTCCCTCACATTTTCACACTTATTAGCATGAAGCCGTCCGCGGTTTCCTCGCGCTACCCCGCTGACTCTCCGACGGGCTCGTCTTGAGGTTCCCCCGGGCCCCTTCCTTTGTTGCGAGCATGTGTGCTGGAGGTCTGTGGTTTGGGTGGATTTTACAAGAGACTGGCTTTTGTTCCTGTCCATTGATGAAGTCGTCCCCATTTCAATAATTGCTGACCCTCCCTGTTGTAATTACTTCCACAGTCCTTAGAATTGTTCTATTTTCTAGTGGCAGCTTCTCTTCCTTCTAAAGCTGAGACGGTGCATCTCGACTACCATGTTAGCCGCAGCGTGCAACTTTCGCCCTGGAGGGTGCAGGGCTGTTTTTCATTCATTGTTAGCAATGGATATTTTCACTGTGAGTTCCTCTTTAACCCGTGAGGGAAGCAAGGGGTGTGTGAAACTTTCCACACACATTGATGTATCTTGTTTTGAACGCTTTCTGTTGACTTCTGATTTAACTGCACTGGGTCAAAGACCCTGGCTTGCATGAAATAGATTGCTTAAAGTGTAGCATAACTTCCCATATATGGTCAACTTTTCAAAAAAGCTTACACGGATTTTAGAAAAGAATCAAGAGTTTGTGCGTGGAGTGCGAGTTTTATATATTTCTACTAGTCCAAGCCCATTAATACTGTTCAGATATTCTTGGAAACAACTCCTACCTTATTCTGTACTTTCTGTTTAGTAATCCTGCTTTTCTTTCTTTCTTTTCGCCTCTCTTTCCTCCTTTTCTGCTTGATATTGGTTGTTTTTGTAAAACATAGATTCCCTCCTCTCTTTCCCTGCTGGGTTAGAAACATATAAATTATATGCATATTCTTCTAATAATTACAGTCAGCATTTCAGCTGCACCTTATATTTTAAAATACACAGCTAAATATAGCTTTTCCCAACGTCGGCTCAAGTTACTTGACACTCCGCTTCTGCTCACTGGGCTCTCATTATGCCCTAACCACTCGGTGAACAAACGCCTCTCAGAGGTACTCACATTCCCACCGTGTAATTACCCGGCTTCAGTTTAACTTTATTTTAACAAATCACATGGACTCCGACGAGACGGCCCCGTTTCTGCACGCTCTGGTTTATCCCGCGCGGACCCTCCTCGGCTTTCACACCCCTTCTTCCTGAAGTGCGCGTCTAATAAATCTGTTAAATCATGTTCTCCATTGGGGTCCGGAAGAACGCCCCTCCCACCCGCGCCCACAGGACTGGGCTGTGCCGTGTCGGGGGCCGGGAAGAGCCTGCGTTAGCTGCAGGCTGGCCCGGACTCGGCCACCCGTCCAACGGCTGGGCGGGCGCTGCAGACATCGCGCCTTCTGCGCTCCGGGTCCCTGCCCAAGGCTTTTGCAGAAGGAATTCATCCTCGGGTTTCCTTTCCGTCGTCTGAGCACAGTGCGGGCACTGTCTCTTCGGTGCCGGCCTCTTCTCAGCGAGCACCTGCTGAGCTCCCCGGCCATGCCCGCGGGTGTCTGTGTGTGTGTCGACGCCTGGTGGCCCGGCCACGTTTCCCATGTCGCTCCCTGCAGGCGGGGGAGGTGACGCCAGCCTGTTCATTCTCTTTGGACGGAATTGCTCAGTGCCCGTCGCTACACGTGTGCTTTGCAAAACGTCTAAGGGCCTGTTTCTCACGCCCGCCTGTTGATTTCATGCCTCCCGCCGTGTGTCCTAGAACCCTGAACCTCTTCTGTAATCATGACTCTGTCATCCGTCTCCCTGAGCATGACAAACACACCGGGTCGGGCTTATCTCCCCTGTGTCTGTTGATTTTGTGAGCTGTGTCCCCTGGAAGAAGAATGCCTTACGTGCCGGGGAACGCAGGGGTGCGGGCCGCGCTCTGCTCTTCCCTCCTGCCCCCTCCAGGGTGGGTGGGACAACATGAGGGGTGGGGGTTGCAGCCAGGCTGAGGCCGGGACAGCTGTGGCTGCCGCCTGGCCAGGGGCACTCAGGAGTGGGGTGCTGCCCCCCCCAGCTCCCGTGAGGCCCCGCCTCAGGTACCAGCTCTGGTCCCACGAAGCCCTCCCTCCCAGGCCGCGAAGTCCCCGCCACGGGCAGGACCTGAGTAGGTGGAACAGCTACACGCCGTCTGGACCTATCACTTAGAGGCATAGGAGGGAAGCTTTACAAAGTTCTCTCAGGGCGGTTTCGTCCCCTAACGTTCTGATTAATGTATTGACATCGATTTTATATGAACCTCAGTAGCGACACTTAGAGGGTGTTCACTTCAACGAGGCTGCTGGTAAGCAGTGAAGTGTCACGACTGAGATTTTCCTAGGTCCCCAAGCCAACACGAGCAAACCAGGACGCGTCCCCTTGTGTCATCGCGTGTGCAAGTTTTGAAAGAGACGACCCTAAAATCGTGCTGCTTTGACCCAAGGACGTCCTCTGGTCCCTGAGGAAGCTTCTCGGACTTTGCGGATCTGCTCCCGACTTTTACTTCTGCTGAGTTGCATGCTCTTTTGCATGAAGCCCCTTTTGAAAACTCTAGTTATTCAAATTCCTACCACTTCAAACCCTTCCGTGTCTCTGTCTTTGAACTCGCCAGTGTGCGCCCATGTCCCCGCCTGGGGTCCCCGTCCTTCACCGGAGCCAGCCTTTATCAGACCAAACCTGCGAGCGCCCGGCCCCCTCTGGCCCGCTCCTTCCTTTCCCACGAGACCCCGGCAGGACCTGGTGCCCTGGGGGGCCCTCAGCACATGGCACCCAGTCGCCTGGACGCGGAACCCTGGGCGTCACTCACACGAACCCGACTGTGAAGTTTCACTCGCTAGAGTCAGCCCCTGTGTGGCCAGGACCTGGGTGGGGAAGATGCCAGCCCAAGAGCTTTTCTCTCTGCTTTGGAATCTGGTTTCCTTCGAGGGAAAAATGGTTAGAATCTTCTCACACGAGTAACAAGAGCAATTTCTGTGAATACAAAGTGCTAGCACCCTGCAAAGCTGAAGCGGGGCAGATGGCACCCAAGTCCCGTGTCTCTGTGACCGCGTGCCAGTGTCTGTCTCTGCCACCCCTCACCCCCATCCCATGCCCATGTCTCTGCCCCCCTCACCCATGTCTCTACCACCCTCACCCATGTCCCTGTGTCTCTACCACCCTCACCCATGTCTCTACCACTCTTAACCATGTCTCTACCACTCTCAACCATGTCTCTACCATCCTCACCCATGCCCCCGTGTCTCTACCACCCTCACCCATGTCTCTGCCACCCTCACCCATGTCCCCGTGTCTCTGCCACCCTCACCCGTGCCCCCATGTCCCCGCCACCCCTCACCCGTGCCCCCGTGTCCCCGCCACCCCTCACCCGTGCCCCCGTGTCTCTGTCACCCTCACCTTGGTGGCTTGCCAGCCGTGTAGCCTGGGCTGGGGGGTTGGGTGCCGCCGGGTCCCCGGGGCTGCGAGCAGCGGCCTGGTCCACCTGCTCCTAGAAGAGACGGGCACAGAGGTGTGGGTGAGAGACCCATGTCACACCGGCCCACGGCCACCACCCCCAGCACCTCCCCCCTTCCTCTATCGCCAACGTCCCAGCCGTCCCTTCGCTTTTATCCCTTTAGATGACAGTTGTTGAAAATGGGCTGCCACAGGGAAGTTAACCGTGAGCAGGGACAGCCTGCCCGGCAAGGGAGGGAGCGGGAAAGTCAGTCCTGCGTTTTTGGGGCTTAAGTTTCTGTCTCCGAAGAGCCATTCGAGAAGAATTATGGCCAACCGTTGGATTTAAGCAACGAGCATCAATCATTAGCATTCCATGGAACACATGCATTTTCTGAGACAAGGGCCGGCCCCGCGCCCCGGGCAGAGCGTGACCAGGGGACACATCCATCCATCCGAGGCGGTTGCGTTACTGCACCCCTCCCCCAAGACCGAAGCAGCTCGGGGGGCATTTTCCAGGCATCGGGGTGAGGGGGGAACAGCTCAGGCGTTGAAGTTATCACCGCAATACGACGGCCAAGCCCCGAACTCCAGAAAAACACCCCCCCACGAGATTCTCGTCGAGCCCACGAAAGATACACGCGAACGTGGGAAAACAAAACGGGGGCCTTTGCGCACGGACGCGCGAAATATCAGCAGCAAGACACCGGCCGCGATGAACCTGGGCCGGGGAGACACCCGTTCTCTCGCAAGTTCCAGAAATCTCTGAAATGTTTCAAACGCACGGGGACGACCCCTGTAATTAGGGAGATTTTTAGAACTGGACCCAAAGTATACGGTCTGCAGGGAAAATCGACCATTAATACTAATAACACACTGTGCAGACCAGGAAAAAAAGGGGCCACAGGCGAAACCCGAGAAGCTCTGGGGGGAGGGGCCCGCGTGCAGGGACTTATAAACCCAGAGACCGAGCAGCCCTGGGGGAGGGTCTGCGCGCACACATTCCTCAGCAGAGGCAGGCCCTGGTGAGCAGTCACGTAGGCCAGCGCCTCCCCTGACAAAGGTCACTCTCTACCTTAAGCCAGCCTGCCTTTTGTCTCTGCATCTAAGGTCACAGGCCCTTGGAATGCCGGAGCAATCCCTTTTTCCGGACCCCTCAGGGCACATCCCGCCCCCTCGGGGCAGGAGACCACAGATCCCCTCCTTGTTATCTTGCTCCCCACATACCATCTCTGTGCTGTAAATGTTAGTGATTAACTACCCCGTACCCACCCATGGAGGAGAACCACACGTCTCCGTTCTGTCTTTTTATCCAATCCCAGAGGTGCCCCCATGTGGCTTCCTCCTGCCCCCTGAATCTCCCTACCCCCCCCCCCCAGATTCCATGCCACCCTCCTCACACCTCCCGCTCTGATTCCAACGCATAAAATACGCCGCAAAACTGCGTCCTCCGGAGCAGTTTCCCAGCCTGTGTAGGTTTTGCTTCCCCCTCATCATCGTCTGTTTGGCTCCCAGCAAACTCCTAAAAATTCTCTGGCGTTTCCGACAGTTCTTACGGCGACAACTGTCTTGACATGGTAGGAGGTCTACCTTCAGCAACTGTGTCCCTGCCTCTGCGGAGGGCCTGCCATGGGGGAGTGTGTCACACGCATGTGTGCGACACGTGAGTCTGCCAGGCAGGGCCCCCACTGCGCACAGGGAAGGTGACATCCTACCCCACATGGGCCCGTGGGGGGCACCAGGGACGGGGCACCGAAGGCCGGCTCACCCACTCCTGTCACCCGGCAGGAAGGAGGACGTCGCTGGTCGCCGTACGCACGCCTCCCTCCAGAAAATCCGGGAAAATCCAACGAGACCCCCCCGGGCCCCCCAGGGCTGCTCCCTCTCTTCTCTCTGCTTTCAAAAGCAACGGCATCTTTTCGTGTTCACTCGTAGGTGTGGAACGTGTTCACTCATAGGTGTGGAACGTGCTTGTCACGCACACCCAGAGGTGACCGCACGAAGAGAAAGAGGGAAGAGGGGGCCGCTGGACTCTCACCCGGGGGTCTTATCCTATCAGTTCTGCTCTGTGCTCTCGGGAGGGAAAAAAAAATAATAAATGCACACGCACGCTGTGTACGTGTGTGCAACGTGTGAATGATTTATGGAGCGTCTACGTGCTGCATGTGAGTCGCACGGGCGTCCTGAAAGATCCTGACTTGAAGTAAAATGGAATCCCAGCCACGTGTGCAGGGTCCGGTGTTTTACTCGCTCTTTCTGAAACGTGGGCGCCCTGCACTGCACAAAGAATACACGCCACGTGTTCTCTGCCACGCAGGCCCCACTGGGGGGCACGCAGGTCAAGAACGGAAGGTTTTATGGGGAAAGAAGAGGGGGATTGGTTCGGAGCCCGGGATGTGTAGGAGGCAGGCGGAAGGCCACCAGGAACCCCGTCGTGGGCTACGTGGGCCGGCAGGGAGGTGCCCCCCCAGCCCCCCAAATGCAGTGGGGCTCCCTCCACTGGGTGTCCCTGTCTGATTTCCCCGGCCCGTTCAGCCGGTGTTTCTTTCCAATGGCTCCCCTCCCCGTCCCCGTCCCCGTTTCTGGGAATCGGGAACAGCTGTCGAACCAGATCCAGCCCAAATCCCCCGACAGGAGGGCAGCTCGGCGTTCTCACGGGCCCGACGCAGCTGCGCTCACACGGCGTGAACCAGCCCGCGTTTGGCTCCCGCCCCCCACCATTCCCACTGCACGGGGCTCGTTTAAACCCTCGGCAACTATTTTTCAGCTTCTAAGCTGCTCTGGGAGATGCTTCTGGTCATCGGCACACTTCAGGGACCGTCCATAGCGATCGAGTGTGGACCTTTGTGCACAGAACCTGCACCACCGGCTGGTTATTCACTCAGGATCCCTCGAAGTAGGATTGGAACAAAGGTCGTGGGCCTTTTCGGCGTCCAGCTCCACACTGTCAGCCAGCTCACACCGCGTTCCCTCCCACCCCCAACCGGAGGAGAATCGCCCCCTTCATAACCTCTGGGGCGGCCGGGCTGGGGCTGAGGTTGCTGGAATTTTTTTCCCTGCCAGAGGCAGGGGCCTCACCCTGTGGTTTTTATAAGCAGGTCTCACAGACCGGGCTGAGCGGTTTTTTTTTTTCTTCTGCTCATTGGCTCTTTGTCCTCATTCGTGGACCCTCCTGAGACCAGCCGGCTGGGCCAGTGCCTGGGGCACGACCGGAGCCCCGGCCCACCCTCTCCTCTGCAGCCCGGCCTCCTGGAGTCAATGGCCGTTTGTGAAATGGGTCCTTCGCCCCTGAGGGGTGGGGGAGGGGAGGCTCTGCTCACACCGTGAAGCCAAGGAAAGCGGGGGGCCCCCTTTAGGGAGAACCCCCCACAAACGCTCGCTGTTTCCCCCAGGGCGAGCGCTCTCTCTGTGGTAGAAAACAAAGTTTGGTTGTGTTTGTGGCAAATACAGGGTGGCCCGAAGGTAGATCACAGGACCCTTGATTTGCATTTTATGACACTGTTTGGTACATTGGCATGTGTTTCACACTGTTTATGCTCCTAAGGGCTCCACTCGTGGCCCATGGCTGTCCCCACAGTCCCCACGGTCGCCATGGTGACCCCCAGCCCGACACAAACTGCCGTCTGTTGGGACAGATTTCACCGACGGGAACTGTACACACGCTTCCGGGCCGGCTCACCCTCTCCCTCCTCGGTCGTTGTCGTTCGATGTCATCGCAGTTTTGATCCTCAGACGTTTAAAAGTCCACGGACTCAAACCGACGAAAGATTTGTTTTCTGGGGTCAGAATTTTAAGCTCGATAACTACTAGCACCCTCTCGAGAACACGAGAAGACAAAAACCCCTCCTTGGTGCTCGGGTCTCAGGTCTTGTCCGACGTGACGTAGGGCCTGCTCGCCTCCCCGGCCTGAATGCTGGTGGACAGGAAGGGCCGAGAGCACGAACCCCCCTCTCCCCCTGCCGCACGGTGTGCAGGTCACCAGGCCCATCTATCAGCCGGGCTGCTCGGTCGCCTGACCTGAAAGGTCACTTTTATCACACGTCACGCTCCTGCGTGCACTTGTCTGCTTCTTGTCTGCCTCCACGTCAGCCCACAGACCTGCCCCTGCTCGCTCGGTCCAGGCCCCACACCCACATCTGCTCTCCGTCCTCCCGGGCGGCCGACCTGCTCCTCCCTCATCCGCAGAAACGCGCCCCTCGGACATCCCCTCCGAGTAAACTTTCCCGTGGTTTCAGAGTTGGCTTATCTGGTCACGACGTCCCCTCTGGCGTATTTAGTTCTGAATAAAGAAGCGATGGCGACCCACTGCTGAAAGGAGGGCCGATACTGGGTCATGCAACTGCCATCAGCTCACGCCCGTGTGGAGGGCGTCTCAGCCGTGTGAGGGGCCGGGCGCCCCTGGGCCTCCCCGGGGTGGGCGCGTCCCGTGAACAAGCACCCTGGTGTTCCCTGTGCACAGGCAAGCCACACAGTGCAGCCCTGACAAGCAAACCAGACCCCCCTGGAGACGTCTATTTAGAAGACAAGCAACTTTCAGGCCTCATTCAGGGCGACCTTGTCTAAACAGCGCTGCCACATTTAGCAAATAAAAATACAGGCTGTCCAGACACACCTGGGTGTCAGATAAACTCGTAATTCCACTTCTTTGGTGCAAGCGTGTCCCAGATACTGCGTGCGGCGACTCCTAACCATATCTCTGTGGACTCTACCTAAGTTTGTGTTTGTGGTTGATGATCAAGACTCAGCGGGGCCCCTCTACCGGGCCACGCAACGCTGTCCCCCCGAAGGCCTGTCCCGCACCCGACAGGTCTGCGGGACAAACCCCGGCGGTGAGGAGGAACTCGCGGCCGCGTGCGGAACTCCCCGCTCACGCCGGAACCGCGCTCTTGAGAAGCCTCCGACGGCAGCTCCGAGACCGATGGAATCGTACGGAAAATGGTGGCGCCTGTCGCATGAAAGCCAGAGCGCACAGGCCGCGGGGACACGGGAGCCGCGGTGGCACAGAGCGCAGAGCAGGCGCCCGGCCCGTCTGCAGAGGCCACGAGGCGCTCTGGCGGCCGGATGCGGGCAGCCTGCGCTGGGGCGAGAACAAAGGGCCCTGCCTGCTGCTCGGCCCCTCCCGGGGCTGGGGGCTGTCTGGGGGTCCCTGTCTCTGCGAGGTGGCCTGGCCCTGGCCCCGGGGCAGCACGGAGCCCCTGCCCCTCCCCCCGCAGGAGGCCGGGGCTGGGAGGGAATTCACTTCCTCCCGACGGGGGATGGGGGGCCGCGGCAGCTAAGACTTCTCCGAGCCAGACCCCCGGTCACCGCCCCGCCTGCCTCTGGGGCGGGGGCAGCCGGGAGCCCCTCCATCAAGGCTGCCAGGGTCAGTTTTTAGTGCTGGAGCCACAAACCCCTGTGGCTTTAAAAAGACTTTGCAGAGCTGCCTTCGCGGCGCCCTCCCGGGGGCGGGGGCCGGGCAGGGGTGGTCTCAGCCGCCCCCTCCTCCCAGCCCCTGGGCTTTGCAGGGCTTGGGGCCTCTAGCAGGACAGGGTGGGACTAGGGGCTGGCGCTGAGCTCAGCAGGGCTGCTCCTCTGGAATGTTCCTGCAGGAACCACACCCCAGGGGTTGCAGGAGGGCCCCGGGCCTGGCTCCTTTCAGCCTCTTTACGGCCCCAGGCGGGGGAGGCGCCGACTCCTCTGGCTCCGCTCGACCCCCCCCCCCAGACCTCCCGCCACCCCCACCCCCCCAGCTCCGTGCTGGGCCCGCCCACCACGGAGGCAGGGGCTCAGCCCCCCCCCCCGACAAAGAGCCCGGGATGTCACCCCCGAGACTCCAGCCAGCGGCTGGCTGTGGGGGGCGGGGGGCTTGAAGGGGGCAGAATTCGCTGCCCCCACGATGCCTCTTGGGAGTTTGATTGCTTTTTAAGAAACAAAAGCCTCCAAGAAAGTTTTAAAAACCCACCACCGTTGCCCCTCTCTTCCCTGCGTGAAAGCAGGACAGAGGGCCTGCCCCAGGTGGGGAGTCATCCTCACAGAGGGGACAGACAGGAACAAACAGGGCCCCTTTGATCCGAGCCGGCACTGCGGGGCCATTGTTAGGGGGCAAACATCGACTTACCCAACATTTGCTCTTCTATCTCCATGTGAATGGCCTTCCTGACCTTTGAAATTCCAAGCCCCCACCCCCTTTCCCCTGAGCTCAAGGTGACACAGAACCCTCCACCGCCCCACACGGCGGCGTGTCCTTGGGCCCACATTCTTGCGGCCCCCCTGTGTACGCAGGTCGTCCCCGTACCTGGGGTACCCCGCCCCCCGCTGTTCTGTCTCGGGCTGGGGGCTCCGGCCGGAAACACCCAGAAGGGCAGGAGATGCATTCTCTTGCCTCCCCCACCCCCACGCCACGGCCGGCTGAGGAGGCCCGAGCAGGGGCCCACCGGGCCGGCCTCACCGAGCAGGAGCTGCGGGAAATGCTGGCTCCCAGGCCACTGGCTGCCATGCGGAAGAACACGTGGCCACAACCCGGGTGCCTGCGTCACCCGCAACTTTGAAAGGGGGCACCTCAGCCACCAACTCGAGCCCTCCGGCTGCCAGCGTCCACTTCTGTCACCCGCGTGTCTCACTCTACAGGTTTCAAACAAGTACAGCCAGTTCGCTGTGATCAAAGCGGCACACTGCCCACCCCCCGCCCACCCCCAGCGACACAGACTAACTGTTATTAAAAATGGATGTAAACGCAACAGGGGTCCGACTGCAAGGCCCGGGACCCGGCCCAGGGGGAGGCGACGGCTGCGTCCTCATTTACGTTCTTCAACAGGCGTGGTGACGACCCCAACCGTACAGATCAGGAGAGAGGAGGGGGACGGGCCCGGGTCCCTACTGCTCATCACCGTGTAGGGGGCCCCCGGGGTCTGATGGAGGCCACCCACTCAGCCACCCCACAGACCAAGCCCACAAGTTCCCCAAAACAGCAGAGAACGGTCAGCACCCCGTGTCTGGAAAAACGAGGCTCTCTCGGTGGCAATAACACCCACTATCTACGTGACCTGGAGCCACTTTCGGGCCCCTGCGACGCTAAGCAGCTACCGCCCTTGCGTGTCTATGCGAGAGCCCAGGGAACGAGAGGCGGACACCGGACGGACCCCCAAACCCAACCGCAGGCGTGGCTTCGCGTGTCTCCCAGAACCTGGGATGAGGGAAAGCGAGAGGACTCACCGGCCTCTCCCTCAGGAAGCCAGGGAGACGCCTGCCCCTCGTATCGCGTCTAAAAAAAGGCTGCTGGTTCCGATAGAGCAGCCTTCAAAAACATTTCCCCCCAAAACAGTAAGAGGCCCCGTGGGGAAGGGGCAGGAGGGGGCACCGAGCACCGCAGATCGAAAATAAGGTGACCAGACATCCTGCTTTTGGCGGGACAGTCCCGATTTTTAACAATGTGTCCCGCGTCCCGCGGCGTTTTAAAAAAGTCCCGATGTTTGGAAAGAATGCACGACAAGCTAGGGAACGGCGGGAGAGAGACCCAATTTTTAATCAAGAACCCCCTCCCGCCGGTCCATGGTGTCCCACTTTACCCATGTTACCATCTGGTCACCTTAATCTAAAAGGACTGTCCCCACGCTCCACCCGCGGGCCCTTCCTGCGAGGCGGCCACCTGCCTCCACGCCTGGCGGTCTACGCGGAGCCGCGGGACACGCCGCTGGCTTCGGAAGCCTGCTCGGCGACGCTGGGCACTGGGCACCCACTCCAGTCGTTCAACGGGGCGGGCGAGCCCGCCAGTCATTGCCGTTCAGATCGTTATAGACGTGTGGGTCACACAACAAAAAGTTCATCTGCTGTGAAGTGCACAACTCCAGGGCTGTCGGTGTGATCCCAGGTTTGTCCGACTAGCGCCCCAATCTGCCCTGAGAGCCTTTGCATCGCCCCATGAAGGGACCTCGCGCCCAGAGCCTGTCAGTCCTGACGCCTGGTGTCCCCCAAATAAAACGCCGTGGCCAAGGCCCATTCGCTCCTGTCTCCCGCCGCGCCGGGGTCCTCGTGCCCGAGAGGCCGCACGGGCAAGAGCTTCTAAAGGCATCGGCTGCGGCGTCCCTTCTGAGCCCGGGGGGGAGCCGAGGCCGACCGAGCCGTGCTGACATTGTCCCCACGGGGACAGACGGGCCGGCACGGAGGGAGCCTGTCCCCCAAAGTGCAGCCTCACCCCGAAAGGAGCCCTTGGACGCACGGGTCGCACGTGTGTGAAGAAACCAGTAGGAGCTAAGGGGAGGCCAGCGCTCCAAGGGTACAAACGTCACGAGGGTGACACGGCGCCGTCCCAGCTGGGGTCAGGGGGGCCGGACTCAGCCGACAGGAACCCACCCGGCCGCGCCCTCCCCGTGAACCTCCGCGGTGTTCACGCCGGACTTGTCAAGTCAGCTCACCGCAAACGCAGACGTTAAAATTCACAGAGACCCCAAAGTCAGTGCAGGGGGCGGCCTGCGGGCCCCGAGCTGGACGTCAGGACCCCGGGGCGCCCGGGCGTGGATGCAAACGTGATCGCCGGAGCCGGCTCTGTCACGTGGACTGCCCGTCACCCATGTGACCAGGGACCCCGGGACGGCTCCCGGGCTGGCCCTGCGGCCTCCCCGTCCATGTCGCTCACAGCTTCCCCAATGCGCCCCAATGCAGAGCTTGCGGTCTCCCCCAAAACCCCACAGGAGGAACGGGCTCTGCAGTGTGAACGGTCCTCTGACCACGGACAGAACTCGCCATGGGGAAGGGGACACAGTGCTGGCGCTTCAGAACCGGGACCCCAGGATCCCACCAAGACCAGGCCCGGCTACCGCAGAGGGGGACCCGGCGGTCAGAGGTCAGGAAACAGCGACGGTCCCACAGCGCCCGCTTTTCAATGGGCCCGAGTCTGAGGCGGTGCCGTGAGAGGCGGGGATCTTCTGCCGATAGAGTTACCGCGGCTCTGACAGGGAGCCGACGGCTTCCAGCTGGTGAAACTCTAACTGTGAAGGAATCCGTCACCCCACGGCCACGCCGGGAGGGAGGCGCGGCGTTTCCGGAGCCCCCACCCCGCCGCCCGCCCCGGTTCCCGTTCGGAGAAGGCTGACGGGCCCCCAAAGTGGCCGGCGTGCCGATCGCCCGCACGTGGCGTGCTGGGGATTCCGGTGTTTTAGGGGACCCCCCCCTCAGACGCTGCACGGCCGAGACGCGGGACACAAAGCCCACTTCAGCCTCTGTGGGAAGAGAAGTCTCCAGCTGGGGACCCTGGTGCTCAGCCGCCTGCGGCTGTTTGCCCAGGTGGTGGGGCGGACAAGCCCCGGGCTGTTCCAGGCCTCCCCTCCCCTCCCCGGGAGAAACCCCGCGAGTCCAAGGCAGCGAGCGCTCTCTGGCCGCTCAGGTCTGTGTAACGGCCCCCAAAGCCCAGCGTTTCACGAAGCGGAAGCGCCAAGGCGCTGGGACACGTGACACAGAACGTCAGGGCCCGGGGCCGCCCCCGAGGAAGCGCGTCTGCCCCTGACCCGCTGCCCGGCCCGGGGACCTCCGTGGCCAGGCCCGGGTCCGCAGCGCGGCCCACGTTCAGGACAACGAGGGGCCTCGCCTGACGGGCCGCCACCTCCACCCCGCGGGGACCCTTCCTAGTGAAAAGAGACCCAAACGCCCCCCCCGGGTCACGCTAACGTTAGCCGGTCAGGATCCCCCGCACGCGGCTCCTGAACCCACTTTACACGCCGCCTGCGTTCCACCCGCAGAACATCTCTGTCAGGCGGCGGCGGTTAGGAAACGCAGAGTGACAACCGCGGGAGGCGAACACCCTATCAGCTGGACGGGTCCCATAACCGTCAGGGCTGCTTCCAAGAACCTCCGCACCCTCCCAGCTCCAGGAGGAGAACTCTGGACAAGTGGCAGTCACTGCCCACAAATTCCTTGAAGAAAACGCCATCCCCTGACGACTCGACATCCCGGTGCCAAACGATGGGCGTGTGGGGTTGGAAAACGGAACAGCTACAGAATCACTCTCTGGAAAAAGCAAGAGAAAACAAACGAAAAACAAAAGCGGTGACAGGCTCTGGGAACGGTGTTCGGTTCCAGAGACGGATCCCAAACGGCCCCTACGGGATGAGGTCACCCTGCAGACGCTGCCAGAAGGTGGAGGATCCAGATGCGGGCCCCCCACAGCAAGCACGCAGCTGCCCGAGATGGGGAGGGGGCGCGCCGGCCGCAGGGCCCCCGGTGGGCTCAGTTCCCCCAGCAGCACCCTCGCTGGGGCACTGGGGGGGGGCTCCGAACTGGGACCCGGCCCACTTCTCCCGTCCAGACACCCCTCACGGTGCGGACCGAGCCCCCCAAAAACCAGCCACGGGTGAGACGGACAGGGATGAGCATGGATCTGTTCCAATAAAACTTTATTTACAAAAGCAGGCAGGGGGCCGGATTCGGGCAGGTTTCAGCCTGAAGGCTGGGGGAGAGAGATCTGAAACCCAGACAACAGCCACTTCCCCAAGCCTGGGGCCAGCAGGGTGGGACTTCTGCAGGGACAGGGAGGGTGGGAGAGAAGGACCTATTCTTGGGGTTGGGGAGAGGGCTGTCCCAATCTCCACCCACGTGCAGGGGACTCTGGAGGGCAGGGTGGCAGGGAGAGTTTCCATGACGTTTTCCTTCTAAAACCAGCCTCTAGGTTTCTCAGCTCAGCCATCGGGACGGCGGGGGGTGGGGAACAAAATGTCATAAAAGTCACAAGAAACGGTTGGGATACGTGTGTCTGTCATCTCCGGAACCTGGGCCACGTGGACACCGCAAGGGTGTCGGCGCTGAAGCACACAGCTCAGCCTTTTGTTCGGCGGTGGGTACCTGGACTCACTGTATTTTCAGTTTCGTGCGTTTTTCTGAAGCGTCACGAATGTGGCTTTTTCCTCCACCGCGCTCATAAAAGGCACGCCTAATCCCTCCCTCAAAACCCTGGCGGCTGCCTGTGGTCGGGAACGGAGAACTCGCTGGGCTTGAGAAAGACCACGCCGGCCGGGCCCAGCCCGCCCCAGACGCTGGCCCAGAGAGAAAAAAGCACCCCCTCCCCTTGGGGGGTTCCAGGCCCGAGCATCGCAGGCGCCGGGCCGCAGGCAGGCCTCCCTGGATCACCCGCCCGAGTGCCCTCATTCCTCGCTGACTGAAACCGAAGCTCCTCCCGCCGGCCGGCCAGGCATTTCCTCCTCAGCCTGCCGGGAGCCCTGCCCGGTCCTGCCCAGACGCCTCCCCGCCCGCCCGGCCACCGTGTCCCGCTGCCCTGCTCCCCTTGCAGCAGAACCACCATCACGGTTCCCATGCCTTCTTCGCCAGTTGTCCCCTGTCTGCCTGCCCCCGCCCCCGCCCGGGACACATGAGCCCCAGGAATGTGTCTGCTTTGCAAAGCGGCCTCCCCAGCCCGGGCACCGTGTCTGGGACGGGGGCCCTGCTCAGTCAGTCTCCAAGGACAGCCCTGCTGGGTGTGGGGGGGGGGCCCTGCCGGCAATTTCCACGCATTCCCTCCCTCCCCACACAGCCGTGAACCCAGCCTGGAGGCGGAGGGCCAGCCAAGGGAACGAGGTCCCCCCCCACCCCCCAGGCCACGCCAGCCAGGGACATGCTAGGTGTTCCGGGCTCGTCCCGCCCCCCGCCCCTGGCGCAGGGGGCAGGGAGATGCAGGGCACAGGGCAGTTCTGGGGCCTTTGTGTGCGAGAGCGGCCCACACCAGAGACGCCCTGGCGGAGCCCCCGGCTAATCCAACCACAGCCACCAGGCAGCAGCTGCAACCAGAAAATCCCCGGACGCTGAGACTCTGAGGAAGACATTCTTCCCTACAAAAACTTGGAGATGGAGCTAATTGCCATTACGGCCGATTGCTCAAGACTGGAACTCGCTGTAAATCACCCCATTTTCTGAGAAATTCTGGAACTGTCATCTAATTTTCCAGGAACACAGGACGGGTGTTGCCAAGCCTGGCTGCTGGATTTTTACAAGAGGCAGCGAGTTTCTCCCAGAGCCACGGAGCGGCGGGGCGGGGCGTCCCCTCGGTGTCTCTGGGAATGCCCGCCATGTGTCCACGGCCCCCCGGGTCCTGAAACGCAGCCCAGGGCACCTGGGGCAGCAGCTGGCATGTCCATCAAGCCGGCCGCCGAAGCCAGCGGCATCTGCCCTCAGTATAGGGACCAGCAAGAAACCCAACATGCCCGCGGGAGGCCGGCGGGAGGCGGCGGCCTGTGTGGTCACCTTCCCTTCAGTCTGCTCTGTCCCCAGCTGGTGCCCCCGGGAAGGTTCTCCTGTGTCCCCTGAGGGCGCCCAGTGACAGACAGCAGGGTGGGGGGCACCTCGTGGGCCCAGGCAACGGGCCCCACCAGCAGCAGAACCACTTCCCAGGGTGCAGCAGGGGCTCCGGTCAGTCAGTGGGTGTGGCCACTGGGGCTTCCTGCGAACCGAGGACCCGGTGGCCACAGGGCAGCAGGTGGTGGCCGGGTCAGAGCTCAGCCGGGCACAGGCCCGCGGGACCCCAGGGAGCGCCACGGGTCTGCTGAAGCCCTCGCCCTGCTTTCTGGCCTGTGACCCATGTCGGCTTGGTCTCAAATTCAGTGGTTACCAGGAGCAGCCCCTGGCCTGCCTTCGAGGGCTCGTTTCCCTGTGCCACCGCGTCCACGAAAAGGACAGCCCTCGGCTTCGGGGACGCCGCGTGCGCATCCGGTCACCGCCGCCAGAAAGAGACGACGATGAGAGGGGAGGACGATCTCGGGGAGGGAGAGGCCAGCCTCGAGGGCCGGGCACGTGGAAGGATCTCAGACGGGACGCCTTCGGGGAAATTGAGGCCCAGGGAGGGGCGGCAGCGGCTGCCAGTCGGGATAAACCAGGACCGCTGGGCCCCCCGAGGGGCTTTCCTGCCAGCACAGCCCACGCCCGAGCGAGCGGCAAACTTCCAAGGAGAACCGGCCTCAGAAGGTGCAGGACACCTCGCCGGCCCCGCAGCCCCTGGAGACGCCGAGGGAAGCGGGAGCCGAGATGCGTGCTCCCCCGCAAAGCGCACCCCATGGGCAGGGGCCAATGGGGGAGGCCAGTGAGGCCAGGAAGCCCCCGCTAGGAACCCCGTCTCTGGCCCCTTCCCCCGGGAGGGCCAGCCCTCGCCCCCACTCGACTATCTCAATGTTGGGCAGCATTCCCACTCGCCACGTGGAGTTCCGGGGCCCGGCCGGGGCGACTCCACGCCTGCCTCAGGGCCGGTGCCCGGACCACGTTGCAGGAAAGGGCGGCAGGGTCGGGGGACGTGGTGAGGAGGTCTGGGCCATGGGGACGAGCCGGGGGAGCCCCCGCGGAGCCCCCGGTGGCCGGCAAGTTCTGCAGAGGCTTCCGGAGCGGGAGCCCGCGGAGAAGCCCGCCCCGCGCTCTGCAGCATCACGGCCCACGGCCGCCGGCTCTCACTCCACCCGCGGCGCCATGTCGAGCCCGGCGTGGGGCAGACGGACGCTCAGACGGGCCAGCGTGAGCTGAGCCCACGGAAAGGAACCCGCGTGTCCCCCGGACTCCTGTGGGCGGTTTACGAACATCCCGAGGCCCGCGAGGCCCAGTGGGAGGCCTGGGTTTTTCGGCTGGTGGCCCAGCCGCGCCTTGGGGCACACGCCACTCTGACAGCCACGCGAGCGTGCGCTGTCCCGGCCGCTGCCGCGCACGGGACGCGCAGGAACCAGGGATCCTGTCCGCTCCTGTTTTTTTTTTTTTGTCAGTTGAATCCACTGTGGCACAAACCACACGCCCGACGCCTACAAAGCAGGCGGTGAAGGTTCGCAGTGGATGGTGACGAGGCCCCGCCCTGGTGGCACGGTGACAAGGGGGACAGCGTGGCCAGGCTGGGACCACCCTGTCTGCCTGGGGGCTGCAGAATGCCCTGCCACGTGGCGGGCGCCCCCGAGAGCCGCTGCAGCGTGGATTCCGGGCCACGGGCAGCAGAGTTCCCCGCCCTTAGGAGGCCAGACGAGGGGGCTGCACTTTGGGACGCGACAGGAACCAGAGGGACCGTCTCTGGGCCCTCAGGACGGTCCTCCTCACCCTGACGCCGTCGGGGGTGAAAAACGTTCTCAGGACCAGCAGCCATGGCGTCTCTGCTCTAACCCGGCAGGTCCGGGGCCCCTCGCGTCCTCTCCGGCCCCGAGATGCTGCACAAGCTGTCACCCAGGCCCCCTGGGCCATCGCCGCCGTCCCGGCTCTCACCCCGGCTGTCACTCACGGCCCTGTGGGTCTGAGCTCAGGGACCACCTCTAGGCAGCAGCTGGACGCGGCCCCTGGCCCGTCGCCGGCGCCCTATATGGTTCAGGGTCCACTCTGGGTTCCTGGGCCACACGATGGGCCCCCACGTGTCCTTCCACCTGCCCCCCTGAGTGGCCAGCCCTCCCTCCCTCTCGGTCTCACGCCCCCTAAATACACTGAGCGCTCATGGGGAGCAGAGGGTCTCTGTGTCCCTCTCCCCAAGCGTGACGTTCAGGGACCACCCAGAAAGAGCCTCTGCCCAGCCCTGAATCGCCTGCGTCTCTGGGCTCTGTGGGCCGCACAGGGCAGCCGGTCATCGGGGAAGCGACACCTGCCATGTCCAGGGGCTGCCTCGGTGGGATCCCCGCCCCCACGCTGCCCTCGGCGCAGGGACAGGCGGGCGTCCCGGGGTGCGGGGCTCAGTCACCCAGCAGCGAGGATGGAACGGTAACAAAAGCCACCATGACAGGAGCACAGGAACCTGCCCGGGTCTCACCCCCGCGGGTACGAGGGGCTTATGCCACGAGGTACCGTATTTTCCGGTGTATAAGACGACCCCGTAATTTTACAGTTAAAACATAGGTTTAGGCCTATATTCGCTGTATAAGACTAGAGCCTCGGAAGTGGGGGGTCGTCTTATACAGCGAATATAGACCTAAACCTATGTTTTAACTGTAAAATTAGGGGGTCGTCTTATACGCCGGAAAATACGGTACTTGTCCTATGAAAACAAGACGGAAAAGTGAGAAAGTGGATGTTCCTCCCAAGGAACGAAAGGCAGCCCAGGGAAGAGAACGGAAGATAAGTCACGGGAGAGAGAGGGCCCCAGACAAAGTAAGCAGCCCCGCCGGCACCCACCGGCAGCAAGCTGAGTCCATGGGGAGAAATTCCAGAAACACTGAAAATAGCCCGCGCAGAGCGTGCCAAAACGCAGGGGTAAAAAGGATAACGTGATGTCAGAGCAGAACTCGGGGCGCCGAGGACAAAGGTCAGCGGCAGAGGGGACCCAGGTTTCTGACCCAAAAAAAGACCAGAAATGGTCACGGAGCCCAGCTCCTCAGGGTTCAGATGTCTTTAGCACAGTCTAGGGACAGGTCGATATTTTTAGAATTCAGAAACGAAAGCCTCCCGGCGCAAAAATGAGAGACTCGGGTAGGACACAAAATTAGGGATGTTAATTTCACCCATCAGAATAGCAAAGGACAAAACAAAACAAAAAAATATCAAGTTAAGACCCGGTTATGGGGAGGCCAGGAGGGCTCAGTGGGTTGAGCGCTCACTTTGCAGCCCCGGGGACCGAGGATCGAGTCCTGGCCCCGGCCCGTGTGGCCCCATGTGCTGAGCTGGGGAGTGCCCCCAGTTCAGTTCTCACCGGGGCAAGACCCCGACCCAGTTCCTGCCCTGTGCAGCCCCGCGCCCACCTGTGGAATGAAACTATGTGGAAAAACCAATGATGTGCAGCTATGGAGACTGTTCTGGGCCCTCCCCCTTCTCTCTGTCTCTGTATCTCTCTCTCTCTGTCAAAAACAATAAAAATAAATCTAAAAAAAAAAAAAAGACCCCGTTATGGGCAGAAATATGCCCCCATTCCCCACCTCCACCCTTTCCCCCCAAAAATCGTATGTTGAAACCTTAACACCCAAGAACTCGGAACGTGGCTGATGTGAAGCCTGGGTCTTTCAAAGAGGTGGTTAAGCTACACGGAGATGTTGGTGTGGGTCCTAATCCCACGTAAGAGGCTG
>PVKE010003964.1:0-67971 GCA_004027555.1 Craseonycteris thonglongyai
TGCATAGTTATTTCTATTTTACTTTTTGACAGATAGAGAGAGAGACAGAGACAGAGACAGTTAGAGAACCAAACTGTGGGAACTCCCCAGTTCAGCACGTGGGTCCTGCCTGGGCCGGAGCCGGGATTCGATCCTCGGTCCTCATGGCCTCAAAGCGAGCGCTCAACCCGCTGAGCCGTCCCGGCTTTCCCCATATGTACATTATTTAATACTGCTGTGGTTTCCTGAATGTGAGGCTTATAGCTAATAATTACTCTTTGAGGAGTGATAGAATGTGGCCAGTGCAGGCACAGGTTGCTGTGACTTCCTCTATGGGGTTTCTGTGGTCACTCAGCTGGCTCTCCAAGATCTAGGCACCTTGGGAGATGACTGGCTGGTTCATCTAGACTAGAGTAATTGATTCAGCGCCAGATGGACACCTACTTGGTTGTACATAGAAGGGGATGAAAAGCTACCTATTTGGGTAACCCCTTCATGGCAAACCCATGAAGATAAACAATAGTTCTAGAACAATAAAAAATAACATTTATATAGCATGGTATAATGAACAAAACACGTTTATTGTGGTTATCCTTATTAGTCTTTCAAGAAAATTATTATTACCTTCTCCATTTTATAGATGAGTGAAAATGAGTCTCTGAGATATTAGGCAACCTCATCATGGTCACTGAATTGCATAATCTTCAGCCATTCATCTAACATCCATATTGTCTATGGATTTCTAAGGAAACAAGAACTGGCTCTTAGATGAGAAAATGCTTTTAGCAGAATTAAGAGCATAGAGTTGAGAGCAACATTTAATTCAAAAGCAGAGCAAGGCAACCTTAACATCTATGTGGAGCCTCACTACTAAAAAGAAAGCAGCCACACAAAAGCTGTCTCCTTCACAGGCCTTCCTGCCCGAGAAGGATTATCACTCCCCAAGCCCTCCCAGGTCTCCTACTGGAAGGTGCTACTGTTTGTTAAATTTTAGAAAAGGGAGGAGAGCACTTAGTAGAGTTTTAAGTACTGATTTGTTGTTGTTGTTGTTCCTCATACCTTCTACATGTATAAACTTTGGAGTAATGTTAGGCATATGCTGGCACCCACAGTAATGGCTTTAATATCTTCAGCTTGCATAGTTAATTCTCTTTTGATATATATTTACACGACATCAGAAATATCCATGCAGAAAATGAGAAACTTAGCCAGACTTCCAGATACTCCTAAATATGCATGTATTTGGAATGATATACACCTATGTTGAGCAGGTGTACATGTAGATGATGCTTGAAGCCTTGTTTTACCACCTGTGGTCCAATTTCAAGTTCCAGTATAGAATGTTGTTCTCAAAGATACTCAAATATTAACTTTATCCTACAGGCAAAGCTGTGTCAGTTTTCTCATTAACAGTCTTTTATTCAGTAATGTACAAATTTAACTTGAATGAATGTATATATATTTTCCCATAAGACTTAATTAAGGTGCGAAACTTAAACTTTAAAAAAGTCCTTATTTAAATATTTTTGCATTCACGAAATTGGTTTTTGTAAGCAAAATGTCACTTTATTATTGATATGACAAGACATTCTAATAAGTGATGGAAATTGTGCCCACCATTCAAATATCTTGTTAATATCTACACACAAAACATCATTGTTCTGTTTCCTATAGAAACTGAAGGTTTATCTTGTTTGAAAAATGGGGAAATAAACTCCTGTGTCAACCTTCGCTTTGTTGTTCTAGCTGTGTGTCATTGACACTGGGGTGACTTGTCATGGGAAGGTGTAATGAGGCAAGACTGGGATTGTAACAATTATTAACCTGCAAATGTGCTATGGCAAAGTAAATGTAATCTGGAGTTGACACTTTCTAAGTATCACAGGAAATAGTATTCTCATCTAAACTACCCATTTTATTAATTTGATTTGATGAATATGGGAGAAATAACTTGTCAATATAAAGAATGCCCAAATACCATTTATCTGGCATTTCACATGGGCTGAGAGTTTGGACACCCCCAGCCCCCTGTCTCTTTGGTGGTAATTTATTGAGCTGGGAAAGCTTGGATTTGGTGCAGCATCTGGTTTTCAGTGATATCCTGCTGGTCTTATCCAATTTTCCAGCTGGGAGCATGAGGCACAGGGAGGTCAAATGACTTGCCTAAAGGTCACTTGGTAGCTCAACTGGGATTATAACTCAGAATCTTTCTGATTTTCCCATCCTTTGCTTACTGGACCACAAAACTCCCTTGATCTCATCTTCTCAAGCTTGCCTGAGCAGGAAGTAATGTTTAGGCCTAAAAAAAAGAAAAAAAGAAAAAAAAAGAAAAAAGAAAAAAGCCAAATTAAATACTGGCTATTGTATTCTTACAAAATTGTGTTAAATTTCTACTGGCATGATTTAAGAAAATATCTTGTTTTAATTCTAACACCTAAGAATATTTCTATTCATGGGAATGTTGTATCTTTCAAAGCAGTCACCTTGAAAGTTTCATTATCTATTGCTCAGACGCTGAGTTTGGTCAAAATATTTTGAGGCTGCCAAATGACTTGATACTTATGGCAGAAGAATGCAACTAGTACTGGGTGTACTAGTATAATGGGCTTTGCTTATAATAAACTCAGGAAGTTGGTACTTGACTATTAAGTTCAAGAAACCACCTGGGTTACCCTATCTTAGAACTTCTAGGCTTGCTGCTCCTTCAGCCTAAAAATCTTCCCCATCATTTCCTATGGCTGGCACCTTCTCATCATTCAGGTCTTGGCAGAAATGTTGCCTTCTCAGACAGAGGCCTGCTCTATCCTCCTGATACATATAGCAGGTCCTTGAGTAATATCATTTCATTAACCTCATTTTGTCATAACATTGAGAATATACCATAGAAATTTAGCCCTTATTTAGCCTATGGTAAAACTGGTTTTGTTATATGCAGTTTCACTTAAAGTCAAAGAACCTATTGACAATATTAAGTGAGGACTTACTATAATTGCTCTTTTATCTGCTATCATCATATTTTTCTTCGTTAACCATTTAAAATTTATGTTGATTTTGTTTATTTTGTATTCTCTGTGTCCTTACCCCTGAGCATAGGAGTCTAATCTGTCTTATTCACCAGCACATACTAGACAGTGTTTGATATAGAGAAGAAGCTCAATAAACATTTGTTGAAAGAATGAATGGCCATTCCTGATGAAAGAAGGGCTCTCTTTTCCTTTTTTAAAAATTATCATTCTAGGAGTTTCAAAAGGGATGCCTGTGGGGTAGTAAGGGCGAGTGAGGATGACCCTTAGTCAGCCAGCCAGATCAGGTGAATTAACCCTGAAGGTCAATGGGATGATGGATGACAGCTGTCCCTGTCAGATTACCCTCTCATCCATAGCTTCAGTGTTGAAATTGCCCTCAGGCTTGGCTTGTGATTGGTAGAGGCAATATCAGTCTTATTATATTTATAGTCACAATTCATTTTTGATCGAAATTTGTACTGCCCACTTTCATCACCCACCCTATTCACACGGTTGATACTTAATGATGTTCGGCCACTTCCAAAAGCCAAATCCATATTTGAAGCCTGATCAATATGCAGAATATTGAAAAGGATATCTGACATCTAAAAACACATTCTTCAAGTTTTTGTATCAACAAACACATTATGTCGGAATCTCTAAGGGTGATGATTAAAAAAAATAAAGCTTGAGAAACTGTTTAAGGTAGTCAATGTTTTTAAGGATTCAGCCAGATTATTTTCCTGATTTGCTTAATATATACTTATTCTTGACATTTGAAGGGAAATAAAATAGTATGGTACATAAATTCCTGCTGCTGGTGACTTTACACATTAGCTACTCTGCATTTATAACCTAATAGTCTAGTCATCATTCTGTAGATGAGGAGATAGGACCACAGAGTGACTTTCTCAAGAGGGGTTTCTGAATTATTCTGATGTCCAGTGGGTGCTTAGCTTCATGTATTATGAGAAAAGGGCCCAGCATTTGCTGACCCTGTCCTCTTTGCTATGAGCTCTGTTCAAAAGTAATTTCTGTATGAGCTGGCTATTCTGTCTACCACCGTGTAAAACTCTGGAAAGATACTCGATGATGTTCTGTGTGACTATGTTGGAGAAGTGGACGGGAGTGATCTCAGGCTGTGAGGGATTTCCCTCTCACCTGACAAGGAGTGTTCTGGGGACATTTTGAGGTTAACATGGGGTGGGATTTTCAGGGTAACACAAGGCACTTGTATTCTTTTTTCTGCTTTTTTCTTTCATTGACTCAATGTCAACCTTCTGGCCATTTTTACTAAAAGATGTATAGAGATATGGACAAGAAATTGTTACTATCACACCAACTCCTAAACTCCTGTGACAATTTATAACAACCACAATGAGTGAAGTTGAGCCTGAAATTTATGTTAGTAGGAAAATGAAGCATTAGTAAACTACTAGAACTGAAATAAATATTGAATGAGACTTTTTCCTTATCTGCATATTTTAGGACAAGCACCTCAAAGCCTCTCAGATTATCTTACATGGTTTTCCAGACAGATTGTCCTTCTTTATTCTGAAAAAAATGTGAAGAATTCATTGGCTTCTTGAATGGTCTAGTTAAGTATTGTATGTTCCAATAATCATTTTATTTTTATTATTAAGGAAAGAATATATTGTAGTCACACTTTTTTTTTTTTTTTTTCTGGAAAAGTCAGAAAGTCTCTCATTAGTAGGGTTGGTATTGAGAAAACAGAATGTGTCTTTAAGGTATTTCTTTGTTTTCCTCCATCAAAAATATAATATTCTCTCTCTGTCTCTTTCTATCTCCTTCCTTCCTTCCTTCCTTCCTTCCTTCCTTCCTTCCTTCCTTCCTTCCTTCCTTCCTTCCTTCCTTCCTTCCTTCAACCACTGATGCTAAAGCACCCTCCAATGTTCCAGCTCCCCAGAGAGTCATAAAATTTGAGTCATTAAACTGATGATGGGAAACCTATTCGGACATTGTTTCAAAACAGATGTAAATGCTTATATTCAGAAATTAAACCCCAGATATAATCGGAACAAAACACACTGATGAGTTAGTGTAGTATGGCTGCAATGAAGGGAAATAGATTTCTTGAGACTCTTTTTCCAGTATCATCACTTGGATCTCACACTTCATAATTTCATTGTAAGAGGTAGGCCCATGTGATCCTTCAGTGTTTCTATAAAAATTACATTTTGGAGAAGGAATTGATAACTTCTCATAGAATTGACAACTACCTTTTCTTTTCCATTCATATCAATGGTTCTGTGAACCAATTTCCTATTATTGATCATGCTGACATTAGGAGGAATCTTAAGAGAGTTTGTGCAGAGAGCTACTGAATGATAGCAAAGTCCAACCATCAAGTACATGTACTAGGTCAGATCCCGAATGATGAAATTTTGAAATACATTGTCTCTGTGACATCATGGGAAAATATTTTTCAATTGCTTATAGGAGTAAACAATCTGATTTCTTCGGATATATTTTACACTATCTTGTTTTCTAATGAACTAAACTATCTCTTTTTACCTCCCAGGAAAGAATGTTTTAAAGTTATGTAAATTTATAAAAAAATAATCAGGGTATATGACTAAAAATTAAAAAAGAAATGGAATTCCTGCTCATCTGATTCCTCATTCACTTATTCATTCATTCAACAATATTTATGGATTATCTACTATGTGCAATAGTGCAATGTAGGATGTTATATTAATTAGCAACCAAGTGGTGGATGTAGAAATTATATGGAGGTGCCATTCTTTTTGAAAGCAAAACTAGCAACAGTTATGGTATAGGTGTGCCTAGGATTTTAACTTGTAATGGGCCCCACTTCCAGCCTCAAACTTGGCATCTTATAAAACAGACTAGCCCCCCAAATGGGGCTAGTTTTCAGAGAAGGTAAGAAAGAGAGAGAGAGAGAGAGAGAGAAAGGGGTGAGGGTCTAGAGCATTTTCCATAGCTGTACATCATTAGTTGTGACATTGTTTCATTCTACACAGGTGGCTGAGGGACCATGTGGGGTGGGAAGCAAACTGGGGGCCTCCTGCAGGGGAAGCGAGAACCCTCACCCCTGAGCCATCCTGGTGGTTACCAGTTGTGCTACACTTCAGCTTATGGGGTTTGCATGGGCCAGGGCCGGGAGCCGAATCTAGGATCTTGCAATTGCAAGGCAAGCACTCAACTGCTGACCTATCCTGGCATCCTGGAAGATACATATTTTTAAGTGCCAAAATGCTTATTATAACGGATTCTTCTTGGTCTAAATTTCTATTTAAAAACAAAACAACAGAGTACAAGAGAAAATGAATTGGATGTACACTTTTATTCATCTCCACAGGCCAAAAAAAAGTGGACCGGAGGGTCCTCTACATTTTTGCTAACTTGAAATGTTGAGAGAGAGAGAGAGAGAGAGAGAGAGAGAGAGAGAGAGAGAGAGAGAGAGGGAGAGAGGGAGGGAGGGAGGGAGGGAGAGAGAGAGAGAGAGAGAGATCTGAAGTGGGGAGGGAACAGGGATGAGTAGGAGAGAAACTCAAACATTAATAGGGAATAGAATTTCTCTTGCACTGGCCACAATACATATGTTTGTTAAAAAGCAAGAGGCGGGGAAGACATGCATGCCTGATGTTGAAGAAAAGCCTGTTTGTGCCTCACACACTGGAGAAATTGTTCAGGAATAGTTCATCCATGTGAAAATATGACCCATGTCATTTTGCCAGGGTCGTTAAGACACTGAGCTGCTGAGTAGGAGCCTGATTGGGTAAATTCAAGATCCTGGGGGGTGCACATACTTCCTAGTGCCCAGTTTTTCTAAGATACAAAAAAAAAAAAAAAAAAAAGTCAGTGGAAATAAGGTTAAAGAGTGCCACTCGTGTGGGCGAGACAGGGTCTCTAAAGGGTGGGAACCAGTTGGATCTCAGACATGGCCCATTCTTTTAGATCCTTCCCCATTTTCTTAGTGGGCAACATAAGAAAGAGAGAGTAAATGCCCAGCACTAGTAGCCAGAAGAAAACAGTAGTATTTAGATATGGGAAAGCAGAAAAGGTTACAAATCATTTTTAAAATGAATTTCCCATTCTCTTTTGACCATTATCATATTCATGTTTCACAAACTCCTAAAATGTCTGAAGTTAAAATTCAAATCATTTGTTGTGAAAAGAAATGGCTTCATAGAGATGTTTAGAGGACATGAAAGCTACTTTTGAATAAATTAATATTCAAGAACCAGCAAGAAGTATGGAATAATGGACAAGATCTTTTCTTATATTGGAAGAATTATATGAAATTTGAGGGCATCGACATAAAGCAAAACAATAAATTAAAAAACAACAACAAAAAAAACAAATAAAAACCCCTCATCATTTAGCTGTTTGGGTTTTAACCAGGCTAGTACAAATAACCAGTTCAATCTCAATCTCAATGTTGCTTTTAAAAATTGTATTGACAATTCTGATTATGCTGGCTTATTTCCAGTATCCCAGGCAATTCAACAAATAACAAAAACATTATTAACCTGTAATGGACCAGAAATTTTATCTCTTTGGGTCTCAGTTTTCTTATCTGTAAATTGAAGGATTACGACTAGTTATTTCCGAATTTTGTTCTTTGGGTTGTCTGATTGTTTACCAGCTTTTAGCATTTCAATAAATAGGTTTTATAATTTGTATATAGATTTTGAAACTATTTGTATTTTGAGTGATAATTTATATATAGAGTAACCCCAATATGGTCCTTCTTCAATACCACCTGAATGTGTAAGAGAAGAAAAATTCCTGGGTTTCTACTAACTATATTCTAGGAATTATTCTCCCCCCCCCCCCCCGGGGGTGGGTACATTTTCATTTAATAGGCACTTACTTTTTTATCAGTAAAGGAGTTGGGCAGGGCAGAGATTGCATTGAACCTAAATCAACCATTCAGCTTTAATGGAACAAGTTTTAAAATCTTCCCTAAATTAAGGGCAGAGGATTTATGTTAAAGGACCACTTTGAAAGAGATATAACTTTCTGCTTTTTTGCTTTAAGGGTCTGCAAGCATGTTTCAAGCTATTTAGGTTGAACAGCTAGAGAACTGTTAGTTATAAGTGTTCCCTCCACCACCGCCCCCCCCGCCCCCCCCCCTCCGCCCCAAGAATGCAGATGTGGTTTTCAAATCAAATTGGCAGGTACTTACAGAATGGTGGGCTCAGAGAGGGAAGGAGTGGAAACTTGAGACCCTTGTAAAAATTTTATCTCCATTAAGTTTCTTTTGAGATACTCATATCAGCCCACTGATAAAATGTCATAAAGTAACTGCCATCTCCACCTTTTATAGGAGCAACCCTTGGATTAGAGCTGCTGGATTGTAATAGGAAATGTGTGCTTAAAAAAATGAATTAAAGGAAAAGACGACCATCAGTTTACTCTGGTCTATTGATGGGGTCAGGGGAAGGAAGGTTCACAACCTAGTAGGACAGGGGTCAGTCTGACACTGGATGCAAAAGTTCACAAGTTTGCATTATAAATAATATATGTAGGAAATGAGTGTTTACTCCTCTCTAATGTTAGCAAACTGGAAGGATAAGATGGTTTCCTTTTGACGCGAAAAAGATCTAAATGTGAGATGTTATTTTAAACAACAAACAGCTGTTTCATTTTGAACCAAAAAGAACAAAGAAAACACCCTTAGGTGGACGTGGAATATATTGTGGCTGCCCGTGTGCATGTGTTCTGCGTGCTGTGTGTGTTTTCTCATCTCTTTTTATTTAGGGTAATTGAAATGTCATTTTATCTTGGGACATTTTCTTTACCAACCAGGGACATGAAAAATTAAAATATGGGGGAATTTCCTTTTCATCATTTTGAACATAAACAACTCTTCATTGCTTTAATATGAAGTGTTTTCTTTGTTAAGCCAATAAAAATTAATGCCTAGAATGCTAAATTGTATGCATTAGGGGAAAATCATGATGGTCCGTGGGTAATATATTTTAGGCACTAGGATGGCATTATATCAGAGTCTAAGAGATTTTCCTTGCTCTGCAGATCAGCTGGAAACATCAAGGGTAGCCTGAGTTTCTGATTGAAGAGATTTCAATTATCCAAATAATGCTTGGGAAATAGAGTTTGTTTGCCAGAATCTAATTCACAGAAAAATTTAAGCATATATATTTGGATGATTCAGAAACTGAATTGCTGATTTTCAAGTTTCTGGAGAATTTAATGCAAGACACCTCTTATAGTGTTATGCAAAGATATGTAAGTCTTCACAACTGTGCATTGATATATTTGTCTTGGTTTGGACTTGGCACTGAAAATTACTGAGGTGAATGCATAGAACAAAATTTTGCATATTCAATGAGCAGCAGGTTTATTTACTTTTTAAATTTTCAGAGATATTTATATCTGTCTTTCCAGTTCTAATTTTTGGAAAAATGAGGAGACATTACAATAAATTTTGTTCTTCCAGATAAGAAACACACACACACACACTTTACCTGGAAAATGAAAACTATCCCATATAGTAAGCAAAAACACACTTGAAAGCTTAATTATTTACTTACCTATTTCTAAAAGTCTGCCTCATGAGTTGTGGTCTTTTTTTTTTTTTTTTAAGAAACTATTTCACTAGCTCTTTTTGGCTCTATAGTTACAGAAGGCACGCCTGCTGTTTTATACAAACTATCTAGCTCTCTTGCTTTTTAACTCATGAAACATAATTTTAGTTAATTTTCCTGGGGCTTAATTCTATCTAATTTTGTTTTTAAAATAAAAGATAGATTTGTAAAGATTAAGAACAGGAAATTCTAGGCCAGAAACTGTTATTTCTCTTCCTTCAGATATAGATCTCAAGAATAACATCTTGTAAAACTTAAGAAAAAAAAAACTGTGCAATTTCTTTCTTTCTTTTTTTAAAATCCAGACTTGGTTATATAGCACATTAATAAATTGTCCTGTCAACCTCTGGGACATGAGTTCAACTTCAATTGGTTTAATGGCCACAAATGTTTCCTTAGAAGAGTCCAGATTTCTGGATGGAGAAAGGAATGTCAAGGATTCTCAGGGCAGGCTTGAGAACGCCCCCAGAAGGTGGTCTTGGGAGGTAATCACACCCTGCTGATAGGATGTGGCAGCTAAAATAGATGGAGGTCAGCCTGTCATTTTGTCTATTTAAATAAGTCACTTGTGATTAAGGATAAGCAGCCAGTTTTCTTTTCTCTCTCACTTTTAGGTCCTTAAAAGCTCTCATATATTTCTCTGATGTTTCTCCCCTTCCTGAGGGTTTCTCTCTCTCATTCTCTCTTGCCTTTTATATGGAAAATATTCAGACTTCCTTTAGATTTTCCCTTGGGAGACGTAGTAGGAGAAAATTTTCCATCTTATAATATTTCATTGTGATGATAAAAATTGGCATTTCAACCAAAATTCTTACTACATATCACCAGGTGTTTTGTGACACAGAGATTTTAAACTGAAGACAGGAGTCTCTGCTACTTCCGTCTTTGCTAATAGAGGCCACTAGACTCTGTTGTATAATTGAGTTCAAGGTAATTTCTCTATCTGCTTGGATACTTTGATAGGCAAACATTTTTCAGATTTCTGAAAAAATGAATTGATATTTAAAATTTTATGCAAATTTCCATGAGGACTGCCTTTGCATTTAAGAATTTTCTTTTTTTTTTTTGTAAAAGTATCTGGGCTGTTACCCACGGAAACAGTGATATATAAATATTAGCATCCGTCCACTTGTTTGTCAAAGTCATTTGCCAAATGCCATTCTGCAATACTGTTTCTCTTTCTCAGAGGCTTTCATCCAATGCTCTCCTACTTCGATGGGTCTAGCGAAGACCTCCTGCTCCCTGTGTTATTTTGAAGGTGGTGCTTATGAGGGGCAATACTTTATTGAGGAGAAAGTGGATCTTGGGCCCTTTCTCATGCTCTCTGCTCATTTTTTTCTTTGATCATTTCTGAAATATCTGGCTTCATACAGGTTTCATCTGATAGGGTCACATATTTCTTGCTTTCTGCCATGGGACAAGAACCTCATGGTACTCAAAACATGTGTTGACTGGATGTGCCAGAGGGTTACACCCCACAGGGCAACCCTTTGCTGGTGGAGGTCTGGTGCATCCCTTGAGCAGACAATTCTGAAGCTCATTGTATAGGGCTCCTCAATGTTTCCCAGTGGGTTTGAGTTTCAGTTGGTCAGATCCATGATCAATGCACAGTGTACTGAAATTTCCCAGTCATCGTTTCCTATTCTTGGTATAATTTCCCCAAATAAACTATTTGCTCACAGGCTCTTACCTCAGGCTCTGCTTTCTAGGGCAACCCATCCTAAAACGATACAATACAACACAATGCAGAAAAAAAAAACCAAAATAAAAATCCAAGAGATCTTTCCTCATATCATATGGTTATTTAAGCACAGTTCTATCTCTTCCCAAGAGAAAAGTTTGCAACTTTATAATTGCAACAAATATGGTCTCCCACTCTCTTACGGAAAGCTCTCTGCTGGGTCTGGAGACACAGTATAGGAAGAGAAGATCCTATTGCTGGACGGAATCTGCTGTCTAGTGTTTAATCTCTTTGGATATTTCACTGTAGAGGCACAACAATTTGTTCTTAAAAATAGCCAAATGATATTTCTTAAATTCATAGAGAACTCCCTGGTTTAAAGATGTTTGTCCCTGGGTTAGGCACAGGAAACTATAAGTAACCTTTTATGGAAAGAAGTCCAGGTGCTGTGTAAACCGAAAAAGAAGCCAAGAGATAAAGTGCATCAGGGAAGTTGTTTTCCATGAGGTCTTTTGAATCAGGGTTAACAAGAGGTGAGAGGCCTGGGTAGACAAAAACAATAGAGAAAGGCATTTATTGACAGAGAATGGAGAGAGCTTGAAGTGCAATAGCATGAATGGTTAAGTGTAGACACATACAGGAGCTTTTACCTGACTGTGGTCCTACAGAAATTAACATCCCGTGAAAGGTCAATAGGTGTTTTGCCACAAATAAATGTGGGGATTAAATAAATTAAAGACATTTGCATATTTCTTCTAGAATTCAGAAGTGCTATAATGATTGTTGTGATTCTGTAGTATTTCTCTGTTTTCTGATAAGAACAGTACTCATATATTGCTTCGGAAGCTTCCCCAATCATTTTCTGAAATGCATGACTTTTTCCAATGATTTCTGCTAGGCTGAAGGAAACACTTGTGTTGATTATTGAATAATGAAACTTCACTAAAATTTTGCTAAATGAATGGGTGAAGGGATAGTTTTCAGATTTCAGGCATGGGATAGTGACAGAAAATGTAAGTGACACGAAAGCTGATTAGCACAAAACCTCATGCCCTGAGCAGTCAAAATGAAAATGGGTCTATTTTATCCTTGTTGTGTAAACAGAGGACATATCATCTCAGCAAGTTAGGAGTCACGTTTATGCATTTTGTTCTTACAGATTTTTTTAGGACTAGATCCACCGTTTCTTATGCTTATTATATTTTTAATGGACATATAAGATGAGAATAAAATATTAAACTTTTCTGTTCAGTTTCTGTATTATCTCCTAAGAATTTTGTTAAGGGGCATCAGATTTAAATTTTTATTTTTTAATAAAATATGGTAATAAGATATTTTATTCTATAACATTTCTCACAGGAAATCTTAAATTTACAAAATAAGGACTGTTTTTTTCCATGTTAGTGTCTAATAACAAAGATAGAATTCCAAAATTTTATTTTCCTTCCCTCCCTCCCTCCCTCTCTTCCTTGCTTCCTTCCTTTTTAATTAATGTCTTATGAGGTTTTAATTCTGATCAGTCCTGGAAAGACTGTTTTGCCAGATAACATGTAACTCATGATCCTGTTGTGTGTTACATGCTCTTTCTTATAAAGACTTACATGGGGAATGTGTTGAAGAAAAACTTAAGATTTTTATTGTATTCCACACCATCTGAAGTGTGCTACATAAGGCACATAAGATCACGTGACCACTCAATACCTTTCTTAAAGGTGCATGATTATTTTGTTCCATTGAAGCACATTTCTTTAAAGAGCCAAGGATGAGTTTTAGCCAACTGCAGAAGCAAACACATTCCTTTTTCAAAAATTAGCCATTGAGGAACAGAATTGAAAACCCAGAAATAAACCCACAAATTTATGAACAGATTATTTTTGATAAAGGATCGAAAACTATACAGTGGGGAAAACAAAGCCTCTTCAGTAAATGGTGCTCAGAAAATTGGAAAACTACATGCAAAAGACTGAATGTGAACTGCGATCTCTCATCATATACCAAAATTAACTCAAAATTGATTAAAGACCTCCAAATAAGAAAGGAAACAATAACTTGCATAGAAGAAAACATTGGCACTAAACTTATGGACCTGGGATTCAGGGAGGACTTTATGAATCTGACCTCATTGGCAAGGGAAGTAAAAGCACAAATAAACAAATGGGACCTTATCAAGCTAAAAAGTTTCTGTGCTGCAAAGGAAACCATCAACAAAGCAAAGAGGCAACCAACCAACTGGGAAAAAATATTTGCAAACAATGCCTCTGATAAGGGGCTAATATAAAAAAATATACAAAGAACTTGTACAACTCAACAAGAAAAAAAACAAGCAATCCAATTAAAAAATGGGCCGATGACCTTAACAGACACTTCTCTCAGGAAGACATACATATGGCCCACAGAAATATGAAAAAATGCTCAACTTCACTAGCAATTAGGGAGATGCAAATAAAACCACAATGAGATGCCATCTTACACCTGTTAGAATGGCTATAATCAACAAGACAAGGGATAACAAGTGCTGGAGAGGCTGTGGACAAAAAGGAACCCTCATACACTGCTGGTGGGAATGTGAACTGGTACAACCACTATGGAAGGCTGTATGGAGATTCCTCGAAAAATTACGAATGAAATTACCATATGATCCAGCCATCCCTCTACTGGGCATCTACCCAAAAAACCTGAAAACCTTAATCTTTAAAGATGTTTGTACCTGCATGTTCATCGCAGCACTGCTCACAGTGGCCAGAACATGGAAACAACCAAAATGCCCTTCGATAGATGACTGGATAAAGAAGATGTGGTACATTTACACAATGGAATACTACTCAGCGATAAGAAATGATGAAATACCATCATTTGTGACAACATGGATGGATCTAGAGACCATCTTATTAAGCGAAATAAGTCAGAATGAAAGAATCCGGAAACACATGACCTCACTTATAGGTGGAATATAAAACTGAAAGTAACAAAGACACAGAGACTTATGGACACACTCAATAACTTGATGATTGCCTGAGGGAAGGGGAGGAGTGGGGAAGGAGAGAGGGAGAAGAGGTGGGAGAGGGCACCAGCATTATGGACACACTCAATGGTTTGGTGTTTACCTGGAGAGGAGGAAGGAGGGGGGAGGGAGATTTGTGGGGGGAGGTGGGAGTGGGCACCAGATATATGGTGGTGGAGGGGGACCTGATTCTGGGAGCTGGGCACATAATGCGATGCATGGGTGATGTGATGTGGACTTGTACATTGGAAAACTATCTAATTGTTACCAACCAGTGTCACCCCATTAAATTTAACAACAACAAAAAATTGGCCATTGATATGTCCTTACGTTTAAATATGCTTTGTCATTATGCTAAAATTTTGAATTCTTATAACTTTAATGGGATAAAAACTAACCCCTGGGAAGCCAGGATGGCTCAGTGAGTTAAGCACTCACTTTGCAGCCCCGGGGACCGAGGATCGAATCCCGGCCCTGGCCCGTGCGGACCCATATGCTGAACTGGGGAGTGCCCCCACCTCCGTTCTCACTGGGATGGGACCCCGGCCCAGTTCCTGCCCTGTGCAGCCCCGCCCATCTGTGGAATGAGACTATGTGGAAAAACCAATGATGTGCAACTATGGAGACTGTTCTGGGCCCTCCCCAGTCTCTCTATCTCTGTCTCTGTATCTCTTTCTCTCTGTCAAAAACAATAAAAATAAATCTTAAAAAAACAAACAAACTAACTCGTATTTGTGAATTCTTTTAAAGTTTACAAAGCATTTTCATACATTTTATTCTTGTTGAGGACTCTGATGAATTACCTTCACACTTCATTCAAGGGATATGGTATTTATTTAAACATCAAATTCAATGGAAAAAAACAGTCAACACTAGTGTTTTATAAACCACAATGGTGCCAAATTCCTCACTTTCACAGTTGTTCCCAATGTACCCCCCAAGCTCCTCACCCTTTACAAACAGAACAAATGGCTTCCTAGATAGACAGTTAGAATCAGCTTTGACAGGAGAAATTTAAGTTTGCAAACTGACATAGGGTAGGTTTAGAGCACCTTCCTTGTTTTCCTATTCAGGTACAGACTACTTAAAAAAAAAAAAAGAAACTATTTATTAAGATACAGAGGAGTCTAAGAACAAAATTTTGAGTCTTATTTTTCTGTACATAATAGGCACATAAGAAGAAATTCTGGATTTCTATCTTAGCTATTTTGTTTGCAAAAACCCTCAGAATTTTAGTATATGTTGTTCTTTAAAAACATACACAGAGAGAGCAAGAAAGGAAAAGAAAACAACCTGCAAATTTCATGTGATGAAGAACAGATTAAAGCTTACCAATTTGAGATATTATACTTGGGAATTTTCAAAGGCAAGAGCCAACATCTCTAAAGGCAGAAATTGGAGCATCTTATTGATCTGAAATGCAATTCCTACTGCCTATTTGTATTCTAAAATAAGAAAAATCTGTCTAGGGCAAGGAATTAAAATTCTAAATAGGCTGTTTTACATGTGCAAAATGTGACATTTCCACCCAAATTTTACAAAGTATTTTAACAGTCAGTTTTACTATTCTTCAACTTAATTTTACCCACATGGCCAATATCCCTTTGGAAATGTGTATGTTGTTTGATATTTATCTAAAATATTATATAACAAAGCTTTTTAACAAATATGTTGAATCTCATTGTTATAACTGATTTGTGAGGAGGAAAATTAAAGTGAAAGAAATTGGCACTGGAGAGGAAAAGACAAGTATTCAATGAAAGAATTGACTTCTAATCTGACAGAAAAACAATATGGTCAACATTTGAGAAGGCACTTTAGATCTTATAATAATCAGCAACCAAAAAAAAAGAGAGAGAATGAGTTCTAAAAATAAGGACAAATAATTAACATCTAAAAATAGACTTGGCTAGCCATATGGAAGTCATTACAGTCTAGAGGTTAAAGGAGGCTGAGGAGAATAAAAAACAAATCAAATATTATTGCATATTAAATGAACTACCTATAAACATAGTCAGTAAATGCTTTACAGAGTTCAGCTCCATCCAAGACAATTTGGAACAAGAAAAATGGAAAAGCACAAATTATCATTTCCTAATTAATCAGTTTTTCTTAAGACTGGACTTTTGGCTTCAACCCAAAAGTTGCATTTGTTTAAAGATGCAACTGTCACGCAATTAAAGTGACAGGGATTCTGTCTTTCACAATGGGAAAAATACAGTGATTTTTAGGCCACTTCTTATATTTAGTAAAAACAGTAGTGCCTGTAATATAAATAGCACTGCTCCAAGGACAAATAATTACGGAAAAAAAAAAAAAAAAAAGAGAGAGACTGTCAACAGAGATGTACCTAGTTCAATGGATTTAGTATGCCCTAAAGGGTTCTAAAAAGTTTTATAGGATTGAAGCTGTTTTTATTGTTATTATGGGAAGATGCAGGAAATGTTATTACTGGGGAATTACTGTCAGGGCTGTACAGTTTCTAAGCTTTTTATGCCTTTGACATCTATTATACTTCTTGTTAATTCCATTGCCTGGAAGGATATGGGAGGAAACTTAAAACTGTTTACTTTATTTCTAGGTTTAAAACAAATGTGGGTAAGTGAAGGATTGAATGGAAGTTGACCAAAATAGAAAGCAGCACACTAAAGTGGAAAGAACACAGGTGTGCAGTGTGAGACTGAGAACCGAACTGAAAATCAGGCTCTGCCTTGTATCATGTGTATGGCCTTGATCAAGAGATTTAACTTTTTGAGCCTTATGTCTTTTATCCGCAATGTAAAAATAATGGCATCTTGGTATTTATGCTATGTTTTATAAGTATCTTATGAGGAAACAAATGTAAAATCTTTATGAACAAAGGGCCTTGATACATAACAATGGCTTAATAGATGATAGTAACTATCAATATGTTGTTCGTTAACTTAATCTAGTCAGTTAATAAACTCTTAGGATATTGACAAGATAGATGACAAAGTTCACTAAAACAGCTTGAAACTTAATGGATAAGGAAAATTATGTTCTTTTTAATTTGCAGCCCTGCAATTCAAATTCAGGAATCTTTCTTGATTTTCTGTATTGGATTTAAATGATTTTTGCTTTTTTAAGTAAGGCCACTCAGCCAAGATACATTTTTTACTTTTAATATTAGAGTACCTCTACGCCTATGTAATAAATTTTATCTGTGTATTTATTTTATTTTCCTTGTTTATGTGCATAGAATTATCTCTGATTTGTAAAGAAAATAAGTGAAAGTCTAGAGAATTGTAAAATAGATACAAAAATCAATTCTTCTTAAAAGAACTTGCATATTTCTTAAGTATTTTTCCTAGCTGACTTATCTTTTCTGTTGTAATTGTACATAGGATTTTCCCATTAGATTTCCTAAATGACGGCTATTTGTGAATATGATGAAAGTATTGATGTCCATAAAATGACACTACCTTACTCAATTACCTTTTCAGTTGAATCTTTGAGTTTCATCTATCTTTTAGTCAAATCATCTGAAAATTATAATGATCTCTCCTCCTCTTCTTTTCTTTCCTTTTTTTTTTTTTTTTAATTTTCATGCTGTTAGTTTTTCTCTTGTGTAATTTTATTGATTAGTACTCCAGTAGAATGTTAAACACTGGTGGTGTTAATGAACGTCATTGCATTTTGCCTATCATTTCTGGGAACGTCTTTAGTAATTCCCTGTTAAGTTTGATGCTGGCTTCTGGACTGAGACAATATATTTTATTAGATTAAGAAAGTGTGCATATATTGCCACTTTGCTTACTGTGTTTATCAGAAGGGATTTTGAATTTTGGTAATTTTTTTTGTTTTATTTTTTTATTTTTATAACTATGAATATGATGAATTATATTAATTATAAATCTATTAAAATTAGTGACATCTTTTCAAATATCTGAATTGGTATATAAACATATATATTCATAGTGTTTTACTTCTGGAAACTTGTCTTAAAAACTTGTGTTTGAAAGATCTGTACCAAACCATTCTGGGTGACATTTTTATTAAGTTGTAACAGTCTTTTTGTTATTATTGTTGATTCGTTTTACTGTATTTTAAGAACAGAAACACTAAATATATTATTTACTATTATATATAAAATATATGTAGCTTAAAACAATATTACTTTTTTGTATTTTTCTTTTTATTATGTTATTTTTTAAATATCAGTAATACATTCATGAAATTCAAAAAGAAAAAGATTGAAAGATAAACAGTATATGTCTCATTCCCTCTCTTGTACCCATCCTCCTAGCTCTTTTGTTTGTTTGTTTGCTTGTTCATTTGCATGCTTTTACCAATCTTCCAATCTTCTGAAACCTCTTGAAGTATCACATTTTGAATTTTTTATTCATGTGCTCCCATCAGAAATAGATTTGTGTCATACCAAGTCATTTTAGACCTATAGACCTGTCAAATTCAAGTGTTCTCTCTGAGGTTCATGCCTAGATTATTTCCATTATACTTCTCCTTTCTACCACCTTACTCGGTCTCACTTTGATTTCTTTTCCCCTGGTAGAAAATGTCATTTCATTGGCAGAAAATTTTCTGATTGTCTTGTATTTCTTTTCCTTACTCCCTTCCCAAATGATCCCTTGTGCTTTGAAAAATGAATATATTTTGCTTTCTTGGGAGTTCTCTTTCTTCATTTCTCTCCATTCTATCATTTAAAAATGTTATTTGTAATAACTGATAATGAATTCTGTCATATTAAATAAAACAGTAAAATAGATATGAGGGTTCAACATGAAAAGAAACTGCTTTACCCCCACAATTACCTTCACTTCTAGTTTTATTCCCAAGAGGTTATCTCTTTCATCTTTTATGTTCAAGTATTCCAGGTGGTTGCTTCCATATTTCAAATAATGTAGTCATACCACTATTTTCTGAGTTACTAACTTTAATCTCTATTTTCTTATATGAGAGATGAAGGTATAGCTCCTATATATCACCCTCTTGCCCCACCCCATTTCTTTTCATTTTTGATTGCTACTTAATCCTTATGCAATTCCATTAAATAACTCTATACATCTTTAATTTATATACTTAATTTTTTTCTATCATCATGAATGTTCTTTTGATTCTATTTAAGATATGCTACTTTTTGTGCTTTCTCTTTTACCACCTGTTTTCCTCATTTCTACTTCCTATTTTCTGAGAGTTGTTAAGTTTGATAGCATTTATATTCTATTTAGTAACTACAGTCAAGTCTACTCCGCTTTTTATGTAAGTTAAGTCTCACCGGTAATACATGATTATAATGTAATTCTTGTTTATTGTAGAACCAAGTAGTAATTACAATTGCTTCTATACTAATACAAGGTCTTAAATTCATTTTCAATTGCTATATGGAGGATGTTTCTGTTGCCAAGAGGTAATAAAGCCCTCCTCCTCTTTTTTATACTAAATTAGGTACTCCAACATATGCTACCTCATGAAAAATTTTAGTTTGCCATCATATTTAGAACAATACTTCCTAGGTTTTTTTGTCCTCTAGTTATTGTTTGCCTTTGTTATCGAGAGAATTACACTTTCTATCAATCTCTTTGAAGACTGAAATGAAAACCTATACTCTTTATGAAGCAATGCTCATTGCGACACCTCTGAGGCTGTCTGTCTTAGGACAAGGTTAGTGTCCTCATTGTTTGTATCACAAATTCATGTGTTGATTATGATTGATATTAGATATTTCTACTTAAACCTATCACTAGTTTTTCATAATTTCTTTTTACTGTAAATAATGCTCTTGAGTAACTTTGTTTTTTCATCTCTTGTACTACCCATTCTTTCTTTTACTCTATTATTTACACAAGTGCAAAATTTCTTGTAATAATTCACACTAGTCATTAATACAACTTCTAAATGAGATCTATATCTTAGATGATTCTATAATTGATTTTATTCTATGTTCAGAAAAAACAGGCAATTAATAGTGTATTAATGGAAATTATTGGTTCAGTAATTTCAGATGTATTTCCTGGGTCAATCAGACACCTTTACCTCCTGCTCTGTATGTAATCTTGCCCATGTCCCTTAATATCTCTTGGACTCCTTTTTCTTATCATCTATGTATCTTTCTGATATTTATTTTTCCTAACTTGACTCTGGCCCTTACATCCTCCTTAGAGTTAGGGTTAGGGTTAAGTCAGTTCCTTACGCACTTCCTGCTTCCAGAAGTCCCACCCAAAGCCAGTCCAGCACAACAGTCCCTTGCTCTGAGATCTTTAAAGTGTCTCTAAAACCTACGTAGTAACTAAACTTTAAACTCCTAATTCCGGCATGTATATTCTTCTATGATTTAACCACATGTGCCCCAATACCACCCCCACGCCCTCCTAGTGAATAATAGGCCTAAACTTATCTCTCAAAAACAATAGTTTTAAGTTTTTTGAATACACATTGCTTTTTTTCACCTCACTGACCTTGCTTTTGCTGCTCTCTCTTATGAAGGCCCACCTGCAGTTTCTGCCCCATGAAGTTCTTATTTTCAAAGCCTTGTTCAAATTTAATTACCTCCATGGAGTTTCTTTGAGGCTTCAAAGCTGAAATCATGTCTCCTTTCCCATGCTTTCTTCTCACACTTTCTTAAAAGTCAGTTCTCAACTCTTAACAGCACACCTTGTATGGCATCCATCTCTGTTATAGCCCAAACTAGTTGCAGCTTCCTTGAGAAAAGGGGTGTCTTATGCATATTGTATGCCCTTCAATGAACAAATCATTGTAGGAACTCCAGAAACATGATGAGAGTAAGACTGAATCTATAAAATACATTAGTCATTCTCACCTTTGCTTCCCTCACAGAGCCATAGACCTGTCTTATTTGGAGGAAGGATTAGACAAAAATACTGAACTATTCTAAGATGCAATTTGGTTTATTTTTTCATGAGCCAATGAGTGACTATGCCCAGTGTTCAGGATACATTCGAAAAAAAAGAAATAGGTGGAGCTGCAACCTGACTGAATGTTCTCATTTTTAGTGGAATAGGATGTGGGATATTTCATTTTTGCCTGCAGAAATTGAGGCAAATGAAAGAACTAACTAAAAAAAAGAAAAAGAAAACCAGGTCAAAATATATTTTATAGCCATGTATAAATTCAAACATGAAAGCATTTAGTCATTCATATTACAGGCTGAACGATCCTCCTGGCCTGGCATTAGAAGAAGAAATTGTATGCCTTAATTATCTTGTGGGCCTTATTAAAAGTGTAGGCTTGTTCCTCTCTACTCTGTGTACTGAGAACCACGTCTCACAGCTCAATAAATAATAATGACATAATCATTGAGAGATGGGCACTTAGAAGTTTCAACAGAAAACATCCAATGGGAGGGGGTATTTATACATGGGAACAGGAATTTCCTTTTACCTTCCAGCATAGCATGGCTGTATGAAAAGGTAGAATTGCTTATCTTTCAAGGGGATTGAAAAGTTCAAATGGTGTTAGTGCACTTGTTTACCTGCAATAACGAAAATGAGATCAGGAATATCTGTAACGATTTTGTGAACTGTCAAGTTGTCTTGGAAGGTAAGGGAAATGCGAAGGTGGTTAAAGAAGCATCCTTGTGGTGTTGGGAAGATAGGAATGGCTAATTTCCTTGTAGTGTCAATTTTAGATTAGTACAGATTAACATCTCAGGTAAGTATCATCCATCCCCAATGCTTTATTTGGTGGACAAGGAAATGAGGTGTGAGGAAGTTAAGTCATTCCCTGTATTATTTTATCACTTTCTATACAATTTATACTTGTGAAAAGTAAGCTTCGTGTACTGGACCCCCCCAGGCCTTGAATAACAGAAGGACTCTATTGGTGGATCCTTCATTAAATGTTTTTCTATTCCCAATATCTTTGTAAAGCAAACAAATAATTAGTTCTGTCTCTTCTTTTAATCTCAGGGGTGGTAGGAATGAAATGACACCATTAAACTGTAATGTGTTTAATACCTTTTTTTGAAGTTAGTACAAAGTCAGGACGCCTTAACTTAGTATAGTAACTACAGGATCCCTACCCCCAGGAGGGTCTATCAGGGGATCTGTGAATCAGGATGGGGAAAAATTACATTTTCATTCTCATTAAGTTCTATTCCAGACAGAGCATTTCTTTCAATAATGACTGTGACCCACAAACCACCATACCAGGATACAGATATTTTCATATTGCACGACAACTGTTATATATCTTAAAATCTCATGTATTTTTACTGCTACTTTGAAAATGCAGAAATGCTGGGATAGCGTCGCATATTGAGCACTTGCTTTGCAGCCCCGGGGTCTGAGGATCAAACCTGGGCCTGGGCCCATGTGGACCGATATGCTGAACTGGGGTGTGCCCCCAGTTCAGTTCTTGCTGGGGTGAGCTTCCCATGTGGGAGACCCTGGCCCAGTTTCTGCCCTGCACAGCCCCACACCCACCTGTGGAATGAAACTATGTAGAAAACTAATGACTGTAACTATGGAGACTGCTCTGAGCCCTCCCCCTTCTCTCTGTCTTTTTCTTTCTGTCCAAAAGCAATAAAGATAAATCTTAAAAAAGAAAAAAAGAAAAAAAAGTGCAGTAGCTGACAGACATTTAAATTTAATGGTCACATATTAATTTATTTAAAGATTTGTTCCACTTTATCACAAATCTTTGTTTGAAAGTTGCATTCATAGAATTGTTTTTCTTTGTATTCATATGTATTTTATCTTATGCTTTTTAAACATTATTTTTAGAAGACTCCATGATCTTCACCAGATTGCCAAAAGATTCAGGGCATAAAAAGGGTCATGACCCTCTATATAAATAATACCTTCAAATGTTTAGGGATTATTTTTGGAAGTTAAGTTTTATTTCCAACAATGTAGCTTTGAAACTAGTTTTAATGTTTTCTTCATAATTTAAGCTACTATACTCACTAACATTGGTTTTCTATGGCAGTCTATATTAGAAAATGACCAAGTTTAAATTTCTTGTAGGGATTTTTATTGCCACTTCTAAAATAATTAGAATTTTGTACTCTCTAACAGCAAATTTATTATTTTTTTAAAGAATACATGTAATATCTTATCAAAATGGACTTTAATATGGGATACCAATGCTTCTAATTTAATATTGGGCTTATTCCGACGCTCCATCAATTATTGAGATGCGATTTGATGCAGCAAAGGGGTCAAACAATACTATTCTCAAGTCTGGAACAAATTATGCACTTTTTTTAACTTTATCCTCAAATAGATTAACTAATTGTGGTTATTTGTGAATTATGCATATATTAGCCATATTCAGCAAAGCTCTTCAGGACTACATGCTGTTGTTTGGACATAGAACGTTCTTTTTTTTTTTCTTCTTCTTCTTTAAAACAATAAATGAAACTGAAGAATTATCTCTGAAGGGAATTAGGATTTAATTTTAGCAAATCATATCTAAGGTTTTATGAATTAAACATGTAAACTGATATTAAAATTAAGAATAATCTCTCAATTATCAATTCTGCATCCAGTTGAATTTTTGACAACTTGGATAGTTTTATCTATACCCTTCTAGAGATCAAACATCAGGGTCTGGAAATTGTGGCCAGATGGCACAAATTGAAATGTGCGAATAAAGCAACACTTACACTACTCATTTTTTACTCCTATTTTGAATTTAGGTCGGGTGTCTTATACAATTTTTCCTGAGGCAATTGTCTGAAAAGGCAAGGTGTAGATGTCTGGGCTTCAGTTTCTTACATTTCAGTTTACAAATATTCTTCAAGTGATTTTTTTTTCTCCTGAAGTCACTGCTGATTGCCTAAAGAAGTGGTAGCTGTGACACAGTAGTGGCAAAGCTCTCACACATCATTACATAGTGCACACACGTGACTATTTATGCCTTCTCAACCACAGTGTAACTTACAAGCAATTATTTTTCCATTCTCCTCGATGTAATTACACTGTAATCTACAGGGACATGTAATTGTGTGCTCAGCTTCTGCATTGAATTACACAGCTCTCAGGGATGAAGTGAGACCCCAGGAGCCTTTTACCAGCTAGCAGCTGGGCGGTCTCTTTGTGTAAACTTGGTGGCCTGAATATAAGGCCATGCTGCAGGGCGATTTGCAATCCAGATGTGATGTGGGGTCACCAAATAAACTAAGGGTTGGAAAGCCTGTGTGTTTAATGTTCAACCTCATCAAATGGTCCCCTGATTTCCCATCCTCAGATTATGAAATGTCTGTGGGAGAAAAGGAAGCTCCTCTGACAGCAAAAATTTTATTGGTGGAAGCTTTCTTTAGGACTTAGGGATTTTTATTTGCCATTGTCAGACTCCATTTATCTAATAAACACATGATGCTTTGAAATTTGCACAACTTTATAGTAATATGTATGCTCAGAAAAAGCGAATTCCTTTAGCATAACAAAATGCAAAATAAATACTACATGTATTATCCAAGAGAAAGAGGAAATAGTCTTCTTTTTTTTAAACAAGGTATAAACATAGAAGCAACACCTTAAATAAATAACCTGATGTGGTAATTTACTACTATATCTACTGTGTTCACCTAGGAAGAAGTAATTTTTACTTGTTTAGCTATTTATTTATCTGGGTGACTTCTAAGACAGTCTCTGAGAGGCCAGGGTTTATCCAGTTGCAGTCGGACCTTCCCAAGAGACTGTTCTACCAGGCAGGGGTCTCCAAACTTTTCAGCCAGAGGGATGCATTAACTATCAAACAGCAGTTTGGGGGCTGACTACACACTCGAGGTCCAACTAAAAAAGAATAGGCTGATCTTGGCAGGATACACGTAAATTTCCGTAATTTTTTCCCATAGATAAATTTTTTCTCCACAGGCCGGATGAGAGGGCCTCACGGGCCGCATGTTTGGAGACCCCTGTAGTAGGGCTTGGATGTTCTGATTCTCTGGGAAGAAAATAAGTGAATGGGCAAGAATCTTTTATTTCTTATCTCACTGGCTGATTGCTTCTTAGAAAAGTTGAGGTTGCCTTGGCTTCAACACTTGGCTTGATGGTCTATTCACTTTCATGTTCAATATGTTTACATGTAAACCCATATTTATTGCTTCTTGGTGCATGTATTTTACGTCATGCTAGAATTCTTGTAAAGTTAAATAAACTTGTTTGGAATAGAGGATCTTCGATTAGATAGAAGGTTTGAGGGAGAAGATTGGGTACTGAAAGCTAAAGCAATGATATTGAATGGAATTCTGTGAGCAAAAACGCAAAATTCTTGCTTGATTAGTCATTAGACTTCAATGTGAACTTTCAAGTAAGTGTGTAATTACATACTTTATTACTAGACCTTCCAGATGGATGTGAATTTTGGAGCTAATCTTCTCAAAGTGATTTGATTAAAAGAATTATCTGAAATATGTAAGAATAAATAGGTTTGCCTGGAAGGAAGCTATTTGAAAACTTATTTTTTAAGTGAGTCTCTCTTCACCCTCCAGGTTAATTGAGAAAAATAGCCATATAACATTGTGTAAATTTAAGATATACAAAGTGATGATTTGATATATGTATCTATTGCTAAACTATGACTACACTAAGGTTAGTTAACACACACATTAGTTACTATTTGTTTTTGTTGTGGTGGTGATTACATTTAAGATCTAGTCTCTTAGCAACTTTCAAGTATACAATACACTACTGTCAACCATAGTCACCCAAAAGTTACTCATCTTCAAACTGGAAATTTGTACCTTTTGACTAACATCTATCCATTTTCATCAACCCCCAGCCCCTGGCAACTACCAATCTACTCTCTGTTCTATGAGTTCAGCTTTTTAAGAACCCACATATAAGTAAAGTCATATAATATTTTTCTCTCTGTCTTATTTTTTCCTAGCATAATGTCTTCAAGTTTTTTCCATGTTGCTAATAACAGGATTTTCTATTCTTTTTTTAATTTAAAAATTACGTATGTATATATCTATCTCTCTAGCTGTCTGTCTGCCTATATATCTATCATCATCTGCTGGTATTTATTCAGCAAATTGGGTATTTGTTTTCTGTTTCACTCATGTGTACTTATATTTTCTAATCTAATCATCCACCTTCTAGTATAGTTTTATAATTTATTTCATTGGGAATGAACATACATAGATAGTAGGTACATATATAAAAAAAAGAATGAATTAATCAATGTATAGATAGGTGATAGGATAGATGATAAATAAATAGATAGATATAGATGATAAGATAAATTAGATGAGATAGACTGAAATTCATTTGTTTATTGTCATTATTAAACATTTAAATGGCCAACTCTTCTAAACTGCCTACCTCAGACAAATTATCTGAAATAACTGAAGATTCAATGTATATATATCCTACTATTTAGATACTTTGACATCACAAATAGTTCTAAACCTGTGAATGGCATTATTTTATGAGCCTTTAAACTTAGAGGCACTCGCTAATAAGTCATGTGTTTTTAATGATTGTCAACTTGACTTATTTCAGTATAGGCTATCCTTTATCATAGTGGCATATAGGCTATAGTTACATTGTTTTACCCTTCAAAATGTTGCCTTGTTTACCTCTGACCTAGATGCTAAGCTCTCCTTTGGTTTTCATGGATTTTTGACTTTGTGAAATCCTTTGAGATTTCAGTAGTTTTTTTTGATGTCACCACCAAATTCAGAAACCTCCAGTGAAATAAATGAGAGATTTAGATGAATCTGCTAGTGGTTCTGTGAAGTACATAAAGGTCAATGTTCAAAGGGCAGCCCCCTTCCATGGGGAATGCAAGTATGCTTTAATTAGAAGAAGAGAAAAAGCACTCCCTGACCGTGTGAATACCACTAAGCACTGAACTAAATGGAAGTTGTTTTTTAACGCCTGAAAATCATACCATTCAGTAACTATACCACTGTTGTAATCTGTGGAATTTATTGAGTTGTCAACAGAAAAGTAGGATTTCAAGATTTGTCTATTAAATGATATAATAGATCAAAAAATCATAGCTTCACAGCTCTTATACTATAATAAGCAATATATTTGCTTGCCCATGACAAGCTCATTCCCTTAACCCTTTCAACTATAGGGAATGGAAGTCAAAATACATTATTTTTTCTTTCTAAATTCCTGGGGGTTGGTTTTCCTCTTTTTCTCCTACAGTTGGACTACATGTTACTTAATTCATTTCTATAATTTGGTTCAGTTAGCCCAAACCAAATTGAGATAAAAGCAAAATTTAAGGCATCCCAAACAGTCAACAAAAGGCATAGCATGTCTAGATGAAGTTGTCTAGTGGGAAGAGGGGTTGCCTTACAAGAGGGGAACCTATGGTTTCGGGCTCTGCTGTCCGTTATGAGAGCCAATATCTACTCCATGGCAACTGAGTACTTGTGATAAGTTCAGATTTAGATGTACTTTAATTGTCAAATATACATCGGTTTTGAAGATTTAATATGAAAACAAGAATGTAAACTATCTCATTAATAATTTTTTCAAACATATTACTTGTTGGAATGATAATATTTTGGACACATTAGTTAAATAAACTACGGTATAATACTAAAAATCATTTCACCTGTTTATTTTTACTTTTTAAAAATTATGGCTATTAAAATTTTTAAACACATACATCATAACATTGTATTTCTACTGCTGCAGTGGAGGTTAAATAAATGGGCTTTATTGGAAATCCTTGATTCTCTTGCCAGCATAGTTTGGCTCCAGATGAGACATATAATTATAAGAGCCCTCAGTTTCTTTATCTGTGAAACGGGAATAATAACACTTCTCACTTAATGTCGTCATAGGGAAGTAGCTATAAGAATTAATAACCCAGAGCTTGTAAAATGCTAAGGTCTTTGGATCTTCTAGAGTGAAACTCACTTTTTTCTTTTAATTTCCCTGGAGACTGGATATGTGAATAAACAAATAGAGTGCATGGGAAAACACCCACATACTCACATAGCTTTGGCCCATTTTCCCCTTTGGTGAATTTATAGCGGCTACAAACAGCATAAAAAAAAAGTTATCATGTGCTAAAAAATGCCAAATGAACTGTTGTTAGGCTTGGCTAAGCTTTGTATGGCCCAAGAATATAGAACTCTAAAAATGTCCATACTAGGCTTATAACTGTTGAAGCTGTGGGGACATGAGGCATAGCGGTTCATTATGTGTGGGTTTTTCTTTTGATGTATTTCAAATGTTCACAATGAAAGTGAATAACTAATAATAAATAAGGACCACTCTGCCTTATCTCATCCCTTTTAATTTTTCTTTATTTTCTTTGTGCACTGTATGAAATAGTTATAGGCTGATGGTCTCCCTCACAAAAAATTTTACGTATGCAGCCACTTTGTCAAATGCACAATTTTGTCTTGAGCTCAAGGTTTCATCAAGCCTTCCTGTTCCTCATGATTTCTGACCAAAAGTATCACAGAACAGGCATGGATAAATAACGAGAATGAGTAAATGATCCAGGTAAGTAAATGAAAAACTCACTCTATTTCCTGCTCCCTAAACTTTTGATGTTTTAACAGTTACTGATTGTATTCTCTTGCTGTCTCTTTCTCCCAATGGAATCCAAAGTTTCCCCCCACCCCCATTCTCAGAATTGATGATGTGGATATGAGGCATGCTTGTTTTTTAAGCACCATGAAGCTTTGTGTTGCCAAGATGGACCCAGGTTCTTCCTGAAACACAGGAAGCGTGGAGTATTTTCATCCTCTGAAGAAGCAGCCTCCTGACCCGCTGGAGCCAGTGCAGTCATGCTGAGTGGTCTACGTTTTCCTGTTCCTTTGCTTTGTATAACAGGGAAGTCTTGTTTGATGTCTAAATATGAGGATGCTGGAACTCTGGCATGCCAAAGCCTGAATTTATATCCGTAATTGTCACATCCTTTATTGAGAGCTCACACTTGCACCATTGTGATAGTCTTTTTTTGGGACTAAATCGATGTCAGCAGTTATATTTTTACATCCATTTTTGGTATATAGCTAAAATATCCTTCAAAGGATGAACACATTGGTCAGTCAAGGGCTAGAGGAGGATATTGTATGTATGCATGTGTTCATGTGCGTGTGTTTGACATGAAACTAGAATAATAGCTTGTCATCACATAGTTATATGGCAATAATCATATGGCCTAGCCTAGGAGCTCCAAGAAACCTCAAGAGACAATCTTGTCATGTCCATTGCCTTTCAGTAGGCAAGTAACTATTATTCCTATTCTACAAATCAAAATTCTGAAGCCTGGAGCAGTTAAATACTTGATTAAGCCACACAGATCACTGAGAGTAGGAGTGTATATGTGGGTGGAGGAGGTTACAGTAAATATACCTTAGTGAGAAAGTGTTAGTCATTTAAGGAGATTAAGAAGAGTAATAATTTTAAATGGAGAATGGTAGATATTAATTAAACCGATCCCTTGTGTAACATTTTGAATGAATGAGAGTGTCTTAGAGAAATTAAAACTGGGCAACTATTTCACTGAATGGAAAAAGAAAAAATACTCTGGGGCTTCAGTAACTTCCCACAGACACCTTGGGAGCTGTGGCAGCCAAGATATGAGCAAGGGTACTTGATGGACCATCCATGGGCAGCGGCCAGCACCGCCTGCCTGGTGGAGAAACGTGAAGGAGAGCTCAGTTTGATAAGAGTAACTGTACAGTTGGTCCTTGAATAACATCGTTTCATTGTAATACTGATTAGGGAAAAAAAAAAAATTAAAAATAAATAAATAAATAAATAAAAAGATTCCTGGCAGAGGCCACAGTCTGTGTAAAATTTTAAAGTTTGTACATTCTCCACATGTCTTTGTGGGTATTCTCTGGGCACTCTGGTTTCCTCCCACGTCCCAAAGGTGTGCATGGGAGGTAAATTGGTACGTCTACATTGTTGCAGTTTGAGTGTGGGTGTGTATGTCAGTGTGTTCTATGATTGAATGGTGTCCTGTCCAAGACTGGTCCACAGTTTGTGAGCTGCCTGGGTAGGCTCTGGCCCCCTGTGACCGTAAATAGGAATCTGCTGGTTAGAAAATAATTATCTTATTTGTTTTTATTAATCTTTTTTTTTTTTTTTAAGATTTTGATTTTATTGTTTGAGAGAAGGTGAGAGAGAGAGACAGAGAGAGACAGAGAGAAGGGGGGAGGGTCAGTTTCCACAGTTGTACATCATTCTTTTTTTACATAGTTTCATTCCACACAGGTAGATGTGGGGAAGAACTGAACTGGGGGGCCTCCCTCATGGGAGGTGAGAACCTTTGCTGCCATCCTGGCAGTTACCAGTTGTGCCGCAGGTCAGCATGTGGGTTTGCATGGGTTGGGGCTGGGCTTCAATCTCCCAACCTCACAGTCATAAGGCAAGCATTCAACCTGTTGAGCTATCCTGGCATTTCCCTTTTAATCTTTTTTAAATGTAAGTATAGCTCACATTTATTTCATGTTTAATATTACAAGTGTTTTTTGTGTGTGGTTTTTTTTTAGAAGTTTGGCAATGTTTTTATGACCAGAAATATGCCATAGAAATTTGACTCTTTTTTATATCAGTTAGACTATGGCTTCATTATGGGCCATCATTTAAAGTCACACTATCTAAGAGGACTTACTATATATCTGGAAGAGTAGACTTAGGCCAATGTTAATGTCAGGGGAAACCACAGTGTCTAAGGAGTACAGTGATATCAAGGATCCCATAATACCACGTCAGACGAGCAGCAAAAGAGCCGGGGTGAATAGATATGTATGAGCACATGCTGTATTCTATGTGGTTGAATGGCCCCTTTGCAGGGGCCCAGAAGAGAGGCATGAGAATATGTGTGATAACCAGCAATCACATCTGTTTGTAGTGACTGAAAACATCCAAGATATATACAAGGTTGGAGAACAGAGAACAGAAATATATCTATTTCGGGGAGGAACTTCAGGGTTCCAGGGGCAGCTTTACAAAAGAAGGTGTCTCCGTTTGTTTTCTACTGAAAGCAGAGCTTGTGACAAGGATTTTGGTGCAAGTGGTTTGGGAGTAGGTCCCAGGAAGCATTAGTGAGGGTAGGTAAGACAAGGAAGAGAAAAGCCATGGCATGGGTGTTTTACCAAGGGCTCCCCTGTGGGCAGGTTGCACTAGGACTTCCTGAGAAACAAACACAATGCCTTCCAAAATTGTCACTTGAAAGACAGGAAACTGGAGCTCTTATCCACTGGCTCCTGTCCCCACTGGTGGAGAGTTTCCTCTAGGGACTGTACACACTCATGGGAGCCAGCATAGGGAAGTCCCTGGAGCAAAGGGCCTAAAGACACCTGCTGGCAGGCTTGAAGTGGGACCCTATAGGGTGGGGTAAATCTGAAATCACTTGGAAGGCTCCAATGCAAATTCAACTGCCATTGATGGTGAACCATGGTGATGGTCACAAAACATCAGGGGTATCTGCTCTAGAAGGTGGTGGATACTATGACTATTTAGGTTGGTAAAAGAATGAAAAGCCAGAGAGACACGGGCAAGAGAATTTACAAAGGCTCACAGTGTAAGAGAACAAGTCTGATTTTATAAATCAAAGGAAATCTTTTTTAATTGGAGCACAGGATGTGAAGGAATGAGTCAAGGTGAATGTGGATATTCTAAGCAGAAGACAAATTGTGAAAAGCCAAGAGTCATTCTAGGGAGTTTAAGTTTTCACTTTCTAGAGCCCAGAGTCTAGGCCTATAGTGTCCAAAGTGGAGTTTCTGAATTTTCTATTTTTGATCTTAAAAAGGAAATAAATGGAATTTGACAACCACTTAATATACGGCTGGACTACAGGACCCAAATTCAGACTGGGTACCACAGAATCAGAAGCCACACATGATCTGGAAGGAAGTTTCTGAAAGAGTAAGAGTGCCATAGAGTAGTGCGGTGACGACGGTGACACTCTTTCTCATTTGTCCTGGCAGCCTGTGGCAATGGGTTGGTAAGTGCACCTGGATAGGTGGAACCACGGGTTTAATTACTTGGATTTAATGGAACTTCTCCAAAAATGGGTGAGTTCATTAAAAAAGATTTCTGAAATGAACCATCACCTTGAAGATAATATCAGTTAAGCAATGATAAGGAAACAGCAGTGCCAGTAGCATTGATTTATATGCTATTCTTAGAGTGATTGTTTCATCCATCCTGTCATGAGATTATAAGCAATGAAATAATCAACTATGGCAAGAAGTAGGTCAAAAATAAAAGAGGCTGACAATTAGAGATAGTCAAGAAGGCTATTGCAGTATGGACTTAAAGCCATTACTAAGAATGTCGTGTAGGTCATAACTTAGAGGACACTGTTTCTTGAGATGTTACCCACTCACAATGTGAAGTCTTTTTGACAACAAACTATTCCAAAAGAACATATTATTTTATATTTTTTCTTATATTTCTATTTCTTGACTTTGTTTTACCATACATATGGTATATAATTATAGTGGTATGTGTATATAATTTATAAATAAATACATACACAGACACACATATATACATATATAAATATACATGTGTAATTGATACATGCTAAGGACCCTCCTCCCAGTTATCAGAGTCTGAGACCAGGACTGGGGCAGGTAGCTTGCTTGGGGGGTGATTTTAGAAGCATGAAAGGGAATGAAAAAGTAAAGCAGGGAAGAGGAAAATGCTGTTAAAGAATGTGGGCATGGTAGATAGCTAATGCGCAGTTTTATTGGGGACCCTCTAAAGAACTCCAGAATTGTTCACCAAGAGCTAGAACTGTTGGGGTACTTTTCACTGACTCACATCCCTCATTTGTTAAAGCTTGCCCATAGAGGCATTTAATCACTGACTTTTCCAATCTGTCTCCACGTGAAGATGTTGCAAGATCCTTTTCTGAAAGTGGTTTGTGTGTGTATGTGTGTGTATTAATTGTTAAATTTATTGGGGGGACAGTGGTTGGTAAAAATTACATAGGATGCACCTTGAGATCATCATATTAAGCAAGATAAGTCAGACTGAAAAAAGTCAAGCACCATATGACGTCACTTACATGTGGAATATAAAACTGAAAGTAGCAAAGAAACAAAAACTCATAGACACAGTCAGGTTTAGTGGTTACCTGAGGGTGAGGAGGGAGTGGGTGGGAGAGGAGGAAGGGATCATCAAATATATGATGGAAAGAGAGCTAACTCTGGGTGGTGCAATACACAGACGATGTAATGTAGAATTGCACCCCTGGAAATGTTTTTAAACTTATACTTTCTGAAGTGTTTTTTCAATGATTCTACCATATCTTACTGGCTTTCAAATACCCTACAATGTCTGCTTTTTCCCTGAGATTTTAGCAGTGCTTCTTCAACTATGGTTCCAAATTAACAGATATTTAAGGTGCTTATTCAACATGTATAAACTCTGGCCCACCCCAGTGAGCTAAATAGAGAATCTCTAAATATAAGCCAAAGAATTAGCATTTAAATAAACAGGGCAGGCAAATTGCATACACATTCACTTCTGCTGAAAACTACACTTAGAAAATCAATAGATAGTAGGTATATTAGAAATTGCCTTTCCTAAACAGTTGTCACTCTTTTGCTCCCCGATTCTTTCCTTTCTCTCTTCCCTTCCAACTCACAGGCCCCGGTTTTACTCAGCAAGGTCCATGGCAGCTGGTGATGATCGCCTTATTCTACAATAAGAAAAAATGGATTCAGAAAAATGAATTGTCCTAACCCAGGCATTTGGGCTTTTATCCAAGTAAAATCTGACTGCAGAAATACCTCACCTTGTCTCATGTTCTGTGACCCTATGAACCAGGAGCACTAGCATCCTTGGGAACTTGTTAGAAATGCAGAATATTGGGACTCACTCTAGAACCACTGAATCAGAACCTGAGTTTTAATAAGATCCCTACATAGTTTTTGCACATATTGAACTTTGAGAAAGTTTTATACTGCATATAGCACTATCATGATTAACAGAAAAATTAAATCATTTACTTGTAACACGTTCACAAAATTTAAACCAGAGTAAAATATTTTTCATTTGAATCAAGCTGCAGTTATTGGAGGAAGATTCATTCATCTTTGATAAACTGTAGCTGAAGCTGCTGTTTTTCAATTCAGCAGGTTGAAACATCCTCTAAGTATGCTGAAATATCTTGAGACAATACCTTCATTTGAAAAACGATAATTAGCATCTCAATGGGTGCTTTTTCTAGGCCTAACTCCTAGACTGACTGAATCTCTAATGAAAGGCAATAATAATTTAAATTAAAGTTAGGATTTTTAAATTATTAGACTTGAAAAGATTCTTAACCCTTTCGCTACACTGATATTTTATTGCTGTATGCAAAAGTGGTTTCAGGGATATCCTCAAGTAAAGAAGAAATGGAAATTTGGTTATGTCACTTATAACATTTGGATACAACATACATATCGAAAAAAAATTTGAAGGTGACTGTGGCTCCATCCAGCAAATAAAATACAAGTGTTTTATCATAAACTGCATTGCCACATGCACCTGTACTACGATAAAATATGTGGAGAGGCAAAAAACGTGAACGAAAACTAAGACGAGACATACTCATCATACGCATAGCAGCAACAGCAACTCATGAAGAGACATTATTGTCACATGCAGAGAAGGGGTAGAACCCGGATCTCTAATTTAAAAACCGTGGGAACTCTCTATCAGATTCCAAACCTCCCCATCTTACTCTCTAATAGCCATCTATTCCTAGATAGCCCCCTGACACGTCTTACTAAGTTTTTCAAACTAAGCCCATTATACAGTCTTATCTCCTCTCCTTTTGGTTTTTCCTTGCCATTATCACCCAAATAACCTGTCAAAATCAGGGGATCATCCTCCGCTCAGTGCCCCAGGGCTTTCCCCAAATCCTTGTACCTAAGGGTTGAATATCCACCACTATTGGATTTCACCCAAAAGGCATTTACAGAAGTTTAATGTGCACACAGATACCTGGTGATCTTGATAAAATACAGATCCTGATTCAGAAAGTCTGTGGAGGGGCTGACAGTCTGTATTTCTCACAAGCTCCAAATTCAGTACTGATACTGCTGGCCTTTGGATCACATGGTGAGAATTTAGAGCAAGTTTGTCCAACTTGCAGCACACGGGCTACATGAGGCCCAGGACAGCTTGGAATGCAACCCAACAAAAATTTGTAAACTATCTTAAAACATTATGAGATTGTTTTTGCAATTTTTTTTTCTTTTTTAGCTCATCAGCTATCGTTAGCCTTAGTATGTTTTATGTGTGGCTGGAGACAATTCTTCTTCTTCTATTTTGGCCCAGGGAGGCCTAAAGATTGGACATCCCTGACTTAGAAGATGAGATAAAAAAAACAAACAAACAAAAAAGGCTACTAAGCTCTACATTTCTGGCCATTTAAAATTTACTGGAGAAAATAAAGAAATGCTGGCTAGAATTTGCAGTCATAACATTACACAGACAATGCTAAGGACGATGTGTTTATTAGTTTACCATGGAATAGTTGGTAAGAATAACAAGAGACAGGATTATAGATTGACCCAAGGATCAAAGTCAGGGCAAATGATTTTGGAATACAGTGAAATACTCATACACGTGATGAAGGCCAGCAAAGGGAGGTTGGGGTGGGGGGAGGGGAGGTGTAATTTCTGATAAGCTAGCAGAATTATTGTAAAGACACTGGATAGATACATCCTCCATGCCTTCTCCCCTGGAAATTCCTTTTTCTGATTTAGCTGCGACAGAACAAAATGTGGACATGATGAGAAAAGGAGCAAACATACATCTGTAGAGACTCAGGGCTGACATGGAGAGGAAGGGGCCCCTGAGGTCTGTGGAGTCTCAACAGAGCAGCAGTTATTTAGAAACTAAGTTTCTGACAGGATTACTGGGACCCTTATTCTATTTCTTGCTTAGCAAAGAAGAACCCAATGGAAAGAGTTGCTTTTCTGCAATAGACAGCAGGCAGAGTAGAAACCAAGAGAATTCAGCTTTCTTTCTTAATAACTTGGTCCTGTATGAGATGGATGCTAAGCAAATAAATACTGAGAGGTGATGGGGGTGGAGTGTTAGAAAGAACAATGAGAGACATTGAGAAAGATAGTTGATAAACAGAACCAAAGAAAAAATTAGGAAGAAAATGGAGGGAAACAAAGTCAACACTAAATAAAAAAGAACTTTGATTGTGGTGATGGTATCATCTGTTTGCATGTCCAAATTCAACAAACTGTATACATTAAATAAGTACAATGTGTGTGTGAATTTCATCTTGATTAGGCTGTAAAAATATTAAAGAATTAAATAACCAAAGAGAAAATTAGAGTTATGATGTCCAAGTGACTTATAGATCCACAAAAGTAACAAAACAGTAAGGAATTGTACTTCATTTAGCTATATGTGGAATATAACTTAAAAAAGGTGAGAAGTCTGTTTTGATCAAGAAGTTCATTGAGATTGTCCAAGTAGATATGAAGACTTTAGAACAGAAACAGGAGAATTCATCATTTATATCCAGGTAAACACAGGAAAATATTTCATACAAAGTATGAGAAGCCAATGTGGGGCTGCTACTCAAAATATATGAATTAAAAGTTGATGTCCCTCTATTAAGGAAACTAAGTGGTTATGAGCATCATGTCCTTTGTCAGGATTTCAGAATCCTTTGCTGGTTATCTAATGGGTTTCTTTTAAAATGCTTGTTCTGCATCCAGGTATATGCTTCTGTGAAAACAGCTGAAGTGCCTCAAGCAAACTGCCTCTTTCCAAACATGCACTTTGGTATTAAAGCATTGTTTTGCTTATCTACGCTGAAGTTTTTCTGAAATCTTGTAAGTAATGGATGCCCAAAAAACAAGCACTATGAATTGCATCCTATCTGATACAGCTTTAGATGGAACTTTTAAGTCAACATTGCAACCTAGTATGTATAGAAATTTATTTTTAAAACACACTGTGTAAACATAAAAGTATTTTTAAATAGTGATAATTTCTTTTTTTTTTTTTAATTTATTTTTTAATTGTTTTTTTACAGAGAGAGAGATACAGAGACAGAGAGAGAACTGAACTGGGGGAGCTCCCAGCTCAGCACATGGTTCCGCATGGGCCAGGGCCAGGACTCGATCCTCGGTCCCTGGTGCTGCAAAGTGAGCGCTCAACCCACTGAGCCATCCCGGCTTCCCCTTTTGAACATATATTTTTAGTTTTTTTTTGTTTTTTTTTTGAATTGTTTTTGACAGAGAGAGAGAGAGAGAGAGATACAGAGACAGAGAGAGAACTGAACTAGGGGAGCTCCCAGTTCAGCACATGGGTCCACACGGGCCGGGGCCGGGATTCGATCCTCGGTCCCTGGCGTTGCAAAGTGAGCGCTTAACCCACTGAGCCATCCCGGCTTCCCAAATAGTGATAATTTCTAATAATACCTTTTAAAAAAATGTTGAAATACTTTTGGTCCAAATTTCAAAAGACAATCATTTATTTCTCTGTGAATCAATACTTAAAATTTTATCTTATTGTTTGTTTCTAGAAACTTTGTGATTTCAGTATGACAGTTAATATTTTTTTCTTATTAATAAGTATCACGTATGTTAATCTGATACAGAAAATTTTTTTATTTAGATAGAATAATGATGGGACATTTAAAAATTTTTTATTTATTTATACACTTCTGCAGAACGATGAAGTATGTTTAAAGGCCCCCCCGGCCTGAGATGTTAGAAAAACCTCTTTGAAGCTTTTGAAAAATTAATTTGAATTGCCTTTATGGAAAATGTTCTCAGTTTAATATGGTTTTTTTTTTAAATGTGCTGGATATCTAAATTAGAAGTATTTAATTTTGCCCTGCTAAGTTCTCATTTTGGTCTGCTGGGAATCAACATTGACATGAAATAAATTGTGTGTATACTCTAAAAGTTAAGAGGAAAATGTTTTCAGTTTTATCATTCTCATCCCAAATGAATTTATTAAATACTTTTTGTGGGCATTGCTGTGCCAGGTATATTGCAAAATAAGTTAGTCATTCATGGCCTGATTAGAACCTAGAATCAACTGATAGGAATGTGTTGTGTAGCACGGAAAGAGGATGAGTCTGAAACCAGTTCAGCCCTAAACGTTGGATCTGAGCAGTGTTTACCACTACTGCTTGGTACTTTTGGTCCATTGATTCATTCATTAGCCACTGGCAGCTTCCTTGAATCAACATTGTGCCAGGCCTTTGCATATGAAACAGTCCTGTCATGAGTTCATATTTTAATGGGACTGACATGGAGTCTTGTTCCACTTGATGAGGAGCACACCTCCTGAAAAATGAATTAGGTAATTTTGTCCTTGTATGAACATTATAGAGTGCATTTTATATGGTATAGCCTATTGCTCCTAGGCTACAAGCTTGTACTTCATGTTATTGTACAAAACAACATAAGATTAAATCAAGCACAAGTAAAAATAATGCAATTAATGGACATGGTAAACATGAGATGTGTATGAAGCTGCTGCCAGCAAAACACAGTGTACTGTTTAACAGCAAACTATTTTTTAATAAGTAGAAAGAGTACATTCTAAAATAACAATAAACAGTATAGTATAATACATACACAAAGCCATCCCATAGTCATTTATTACCATTATCAAGTACTATATACTATACATAATTGTATGTGCTATACTATTATGCAACTAGCAGAGCTGTAGATTGTGTATACCAGCATCACTATATACACGTCACTAATGCATTGCACTATAACATTTCAACAGCTGTGACTTCACTAGGTAATAGGAAGTTTTCAGCTCTAATATAATGTTATGAGATCACTGTCATATATGTTGTCCATTGCTGTCTAAAATGTGGTTATATGGCACATGACTGTATAAACAAATAATTAAATACCTTAGGTACTCTAGTAAGTTATTTACAAGATGCTGAGAAAATTTCAAGAGAAATAACTCCATCTGGCAGGATCTTTTTTTTAATTTAATTTAATTTTATTGTTTTTGACAGGGAGAGAACTGAACTGGGGGAACTCCCCAGTTCAGCACATGGGTCTGCACAGGCCAGGGGTGGGATTCGATCCTGGGTCACTGGCGCTGCACCCACTAAGCCATCCCGGCTTCCCCAGATCTTTCTCAAAGAGAGTTTAATTTGAGCTGAGTTTTGAAGGGCAAATAGAGAATTTGTCAGGCAGATAAGGGGGGGAAACAACTTATGCAAAGGCAGAGAAGTATAGCACATCAATTGTCAAGGTTTGGAGTGAAGCTAGTGTGGGTCCAGTGTAAAGATAGAGGAAGTAAAATAATAAGAGCGAAGGCCATATAATAAATAAGACTTAGATTACAGAAGACATTATATACCATACACATGTTATATATAATATCTCTGAATTGTAAACAACAGAATTAAAAAATCAATGTCATGGAGACCCATTGAGGGGGGACTTCAAAATGGTGAGAGTGGAAAAAGACGACCAACGATGCTGAGATATTAAGTAAACTGAGGATTAAAATTGGACCACTGTAATTATCGATTATTAAAGCTCTGTTGAACACTAATAAGTAGCATCAACATCATCTGGATACTTGTTAGAGACGCAGAATCTGGAGCCTGACCTCAACTTGCTGAGTCAGAAACTAAGGGGTGGGACCCCTCAATCTGCATTTTAGCTCCCCTGCAGGGCATTCTGACAAGCTGAAGTTTGAAAAAGCACTACTGGTAGGTACAAGAAAAGAAGGATTTTTGTGGCTTCAGGATTCATAAAGGTAAGGGCAGAAAAAGTAGATCCTCCTTTTGGGATGTGTCACAGAAAAAAAAAAAGAAGGAAAGAAAAGATGGTAATTTGGCAGAGGAGGTGGGATTACTGAGGCATTAAAACCCATTATATTTTTTACTTATTAATAACTTTTAATTTTCATAATTGTGTTTTCTTTATTCACCAAAGTTTTAACATTTTAAACGGTCAACTCTTTTAAATTTTTGTTACTATTTTTCATTGCAAACATATTTGTATATATTTCCGTCGTCTCTCTTACATTAACAAGTTTTTGTTTTTGTCTTTCTTTCTTTCTTTCTTTCTTTTTTGTTCTGCATTAAAAAAATACTTCTGGAGTTTATTTCGGGGAATACTGGGAAGAGTGACTCTAAAGTGATATATTCTTCCCTTAAAAGCCAATTTTCTCAAGAATATTGTTGACTATCCTTTATTCAGTATTATAAGGCATCTCATTTATTAGATATTAAGTTCTTATGTACACTGCATGTCTTGTAACACATTAGACAGCTGCGTTATGTCTTCTTCTGAGCAGAGGAACCACAGTATTACCTCCTATTAAATTTAAATTCCCAAGTTGTTTTCAAATCAATTCTATCAAGTGAGGTGTGCTTTATTCAATTTGTATATTATATAGACATCAGTGTAGTTATAGATTATAAATATATAATATACAAATATAAATATAATATTATACTTATAAATATATTTGAGCCCAATTTTAGGCTAAGAATAAAGATCAACTCTAAGTCAGCAGTTCTCAGACAAAGGCCAGCCCCCAGCCTACTTTGAGGATCTTTGGTCCTCTGTGTTCTTATTACTTCTTCAGGTGATGTCATTATACACCCAAGTTTGAGAACCACGGCACCAGATGCTTTCAGATCTTATTTTTTATACTCGGACACACCTAAATGGAGTTAGTGAGGCCAGCAGTCAAATCACTCACCATCCAGGCACACTCACACAGAGACAACCGTATTTGCCAAGAAAGATGGTTCTTGGAATGAGTTATCCACAGGTGGCATCAATTCTTTATTTCCCCATGGTAGCAGCTGCCCTGAGTAATCCTAATAGTCTTTCTAATTTGAAATAATTAATATTCATGATCATGTCAACATTTTGAAGCAACTGGCTAAATAAGTTGCTTCTCATAATTAGGTGTTGAAAGATAGATATAATTTGGACATGATTCTGTATTTTTAAGAGTCATTAAATTAAAATTGCCTTAAAGGTAATGTCTGAGTTCTATTCATATTGATATTCTGATGAGTAGTGCAATGCTTATCTCTTAATGTATGTTCCTTCTAGCCCACGTTTACCAGAAATGGTGCCAGTATTTACTTGTATTGTATGCATGCTATATTTAATTTAAAATTATATTTTATTCTTTGCTAAAGATCAACATTCTCTTTAGTTTCCTTCAAAAATTACATTCCATGTGGGGAAAATTATCTGCTAGGGAAAGATGTTGGATACTGAGATTGGCTAACACTTTCAAATGTTTCTCAGGTGTTCATCTCTTAGCAAAACTTAAATATATCTGACCAAATATTTAATCTTATCCTTTAGTAATTTAAAACCCAATATATTTTAAAGAAAAATTAATTCATCTGTTTCTGAGTTATTAATGCTACCATTTTAAAGAACTATTTAGTGGCTATGAAACCCTTTGAGAATTTTTTTATGAGAAAGTTAAAAAGATCTTTGAACCATAGATCGATAGTAAATAAAGCATAAATATTAAAGTCTGTATTTTGGATCTTGGAAACTAAGGTATTGTTAACATCTAAACATGGGGCAAGGACATGGGGTAGGAGTTGGGAAAACCCCTTTATCCAGCTTCCTGAGAACGCCTAAGCATTGTTTCATCTTTGTATAAGGTATTGACAGTAGATATTTTAAAACAAAGCTCTGCCCAGTCACAACATTGAATTTATTTTCTTATCTTTAGTTTTCAAAGAAAGCATTTCTTCCTTTACTCCACCTGTTTTTGGATGAATTCCACCATAGAATCTTCTGGAAAGTCACCTCTCCCCACAATACTTCCCAACCCTCTTATCCCAAAGAATAGCCCACCACCAAGAGATAGAAAGGGGTTGGGACAGGTATTAGAAAATATCCAAAAAAATAAATTCAAAAACTGTAAGTTCACATTATTATTAAGGAAGAAGGTGAAAAGAGCAGAGAAATATCTTACATTTCTGAAGTTCTAGATTTTCCAAGTTCTTGCTTATAAATTATCTCATTAGAGTGACTAGTGATATGTGATTCAACTGGTAGAGTACTTAAATGGGGATTGAAAGAATTTTCTAGTACCTGGCCCATCATCATATACAGTTGCATTTGGCAAATCGTATAACCAGCTATAAAGTCAAAGATGATCACACTATTATGTCAAATCAAAAATCCAATGTACCTTCACAAATGGAGCACTGTTTTATGTCTATTTCCTCTCTGTAGGTATATTAGAAATATATGCCTTTATATTATATGGTGATGTGTTGAGAAATATTAAATTAATGCATCAGGGACTTATACAACCAACTCTACATAAACTCATCACATTTTTTTCTGAATCAAAAAATCAAAATTTTATCCATATTACCAAATACCTCATTTATTACTGGTACCGTTTTAGTGAATTCATATCTAATATCAGGCATTTTCATTTCCCATATTACACAAATGCAATTTCTTCCTTTTTTTTTAATTGTTTTTGACAGAGAGAGAGAGAGAGAGAGAGAGAGATACAGAGACAGAGAGAGAACTGAACTGGGGGAACTCCCCAGTTCAGCACATGGGTCAGCACAGGCCAGGCCGGGACTTGATTCTCAGTCCCCGGGGCTGCAAAGTGAGCGCTTAACCCACTGAGTCATCCCGGCTTCCCCATGGATGCAATTTCTGATGGGTGCTGTGATGGGTTTTTGGCAAAGTGAAAGTACATTTTTACTTGTTAGACTGAAATCCTTCAGTGGGGCCCCAGGAGAACCATCAACTTTCCCAGGATCACTGAGTATCTGTGACATGTGAATAGTCCAACATACAGTATGTTTATTTCCCTAATTGTAAAGGTCACCTTGTAAATAAAACAATTTAGCTGAGAAAGGCTATTGAAAATTCACATAACTCTCTTGTAGTGCTAGGAAAACACTAAACAGCAAAAGGATATGACCCATATAATAAAGAAAATGTCATGAGGTCAGTCTTTAAAATATTCACTACTTCTGATGTATTACACTTCCAGGAAGTGTTTGGTGAACTAATACATTTCACTTAATGGGTTGTTTTCTTAAGTTATTATTAATTTTTTAACGAAAAAAGTTCCCAGTGATGTGAATTCAGTCAAGGTCGTTTACCCAACTATCTAGTTCTTCCTGCTGAAGCATATTCATCCTTCCTCAGCTCTTCAAATTTAAACTTCATATATTTAAACAACCCCAATGCAATAACCTCTTGTGGCCATCAGTGAACACAAGTTTTGTACAAGTAGAATCATCTCTTCATAATGATAAGCTTTTGGAAACAGGAACGAACTAAGCAGATGATAAGCTGGTGTTTTTAAATTATAACATCCACTTTGGTATATTTGTTAGCTACACATATTCTGACAATCATTTATTTTTGTGCATGCTTCTTGTATTTTATTTATAGACAAGACAAGGCTTGGTGACTATAAGACTATAGACTATAGACTATAGACTATAAAAGACTAGCTCTCCCCTTTCAAAGTCTTTAAATTAAGTTCAACTATAAATTAAGGATGTCTACTTCACATTAAATTAGAAGACTCAAATATTTATAACACTGTTATAGTAGAATAACAAAGCTTAATTTCCCATTTCACTTCTCAATTCTTGTCATCATTTCAAGTTGTCGAGTTAGGGACTTCACACAGTTAAAGAATGTTCCTATTGCTTAAAGAAATCTTGACTTCTTTTTATGAAATTATATTTGTTTCATTCATGATAATTCCATGAGCATAAACTGTAGAAAAAATTACACTCTGGAAGGAATATTTGACCTTTGGAAAATAGATGACTGAGGAAAAATCTGATCCCTAATCTAGTCGATCAATTGGAGCAATAATATTTTTTTAAAAAAGAGGTAAATGTCATACTCTTGTTCCTTTTCAGATTGAATAAATCTTTCACTTTTTAAAACAGGTAAATGCCTGTATGTTCTTCCATTGCTCACGAACTGAAAAGCTTGACAATTTAATTCAGATTGATTAACAACTAAGTCAACATGTGAGCCCCAAACCACTGGCTTTTACTCTGAAATGAACTGCAAATGACTAAACAAGTTCCATGAATATTGAGTCCTTAATATGTGACAGGCCCACTTCTAGAGATGTCAAGTAACAGTTCTGAACAAAAATCTTTTCACTCCTCATGTTTGTATCCTAGGAGAGAATGAAGAAAAAAAAGAGAGAGAAAAAAACAAGGTTAAGCATAGATTAGAAGAAGTTAAAGCAGGGAAGGAGAATAGATTGAAGGACAATTGCAATGTTTAGATATTGTGGTCAAGGGAGGTCACCCTGAAAAGCTGCTATTTGAGGGAGGACATGAAGGAAGTGAGGGAGCGAGCAATGCTGATATTGGGGGGTAAGCATTCTATGTAGAAACAACTGATACATGATAGCAGCTGTTGGCAGAGCTCTTATTGGCTAAAGTGAATGAAGCCCAATGACAGTGAGAATGGCTAGTAAGAAGGAAGTAGATTGCAGAGGGCCTTGTGGTTCAACAAAGAGACCGATTTTTATTCTGAGTGATTTAGGAAGCCATAGGAAGATTTTTTTTTTTTAGAATTATTTTATTGTTTTTTGACACAGAGAGAGACACAGAGAGAAAGAGAAGGGGGAGGCTCCACCCAGAGCAGTCTCCATAGTTGTATGTCATCAGTTTTCAACATGGTTTCATTCCACACAGGTGGGCATTGGGAACCAGGGTGCAAACCAGGCCTGTGGGCCTTCTGCATGGGAGGCACACCCCCATGAGTGGGGCCAAACTGGGGGCCTCCCACATGGGAAGCTTGCCTTGGTGAGAACCGAACTGGGGGCTTCCCATATGGAAAGCACAGCCCAGTTCAGCATATGGGTCTGCAAGAGCCAAGGCCAGGACTTGATTCTCGGACCCCAGTGCTGCAAGGTGAGCACTTAACCTGCTGAGCCATACTTGATTCCGATTAGAAGATTTTTAAAAATCATGTTGGGGAAGCTGGGATGGCTCAGTGGGTTAAGCGCTCACTTTGCAGCACCGGGGACCGAAGATCGAATCCCGGCCCCGGCCCGTGCGGAACCATATACTGAACTGGGAGATTCCCCAGTTCAGTTCTCTCTCTGTCTCTGTATCTCTCTCTCTCTCTCTCTCTCTCTCTCTCTCTCTCTCTCTCTCTCTGTCAAAAATAAATAAATAAATAAAAATATATTAAAAAAAAAGTCATGTGTTTTGGTCTCATTTGTTTTAAAAGGCTTATTCTGGCTGCTGTGTTGACAATAAATTAGAGACAGACAAGGGCAAAATAAGTGACACCAGTTACAGGCTATTACAATAATTCTAGTAGTGATGATGGTGGATTAGACTAGTGAGAGGTACTGGTCAGGGCCCAAACCAAAAATAGATAGTACACCTAATTTTTGATAATTCAAAAAGAGAATTTTGTTTGTTTGTTTGCTTTACAAAGGGGTTAATTATAATGTGTGGCTGTCATATAGGGAAATAAAAGGAAGCTATAGTGACCCAGGGTGAGTAACTCTTACTTAGTGTAGGCCAAAAAGTCTGAGGGAAGAGAAGAGTTGTAGAATCAGACAGAAGGAGAATATTGTATAAAGCAGATTCTCCTGAAAGGAACAGGGACTTGGCCATTTTGGGTTGACCTTAGAGAATGAGCAGAGCAATAGACACCATGAGCCCACTCTTCATCCATCCACTCTCCTGCCAAAATCACTCCACTGGCTAAACCCAATCAGAGGCCCCAGGGTAAAAGGAACAGTGATGCCCTTACATGGTCAGCCTCCCAGGGCAGAAAGTAGGCTGGAGCAGAATGAAAAGTAGATCTGCAGAGACAAATAGAAGTTAGTCACCACAATCTACTCTTACTCTCAGCTTTTTCTCTTTTCTTTGCTCTGTGTGAAAGGCTTGGGTCTTCAACTTAAGAAATATGTGAAATCTCATTAGATACCACATCACTCTGGATGTTTTCTGTGCAAGCACCCACCTACCTACCATGTATAATGATAAGCTCCACTTGTTTGATTGCCACAATGTAATAAACACAACAGAGACAAATATTAAATGACATAGGCTATAACTACTACATTCTTTGCTTCTGCATTTGATCATGAGCTGAAATTGGTAATCATGATTGCCTCATAGAAATCACGGCACATTTACTTTCCTTTGGCCGGTGCAATGTAGTGGGCGTTCTTTACCTGGTAAGATGACACAAAGTTTCATTGATGCAAGGTCTGAGACCTTGGTGGCCATGCCTTTTCTAGATTGCCACAGTTTTCTACTGTTCAAGGGCTTTTGGTCAAAAGTACCAATAGGTACCCCACCAAATGCTTGAATTCCTAAAACTATCCTCTTGACCCCATTATGTGGCAGTAACTCATTGTTTCCTAGATGATCAAGACCAATCACCTTGGCTTGTACAGAAGCTTCTATGTTTGACTGTTGGTTCAGTGGTACAAGGAACCAAAACAGAGTAAAGCCTTGGTGTCCAATTCAGCAAACCCTTTATTACATTTCCGAGTGGAGGCATTCCTCTGTTGGATTCCACAGCCTCCAAATGTAGTGAACTCTAGACCATGGGGGTAGGCAGAAACCATTTTGTCAAGTGGGTGATTAGTATAATGGTAAGATGGGTCCTTCCACCATTTGATTCCTGGATGTATACCTACATTTAAGATAAGCTAAAAAGATGTAAGCAATATGTATTGACCATATGTTTAAGGCATATACTCATCTATCAAGTCTACCTTCTAGAGTTGGTCATGAGGGGATTTCACAAGTGTGAATTTTACATAAAATGAATTTCCTGGTTGGCAGCAATGTTACACAGGATAGTATGTTAAAGTCTAAGACATTCTGTGAGTCTGCGAACGCCTGTGCTTACAGAAAAACGGTGGGGAAGAAAGGCAAATAAATATCCTGAATATATGTCTATTCCGTTCAGACTGAAGATGTCCAATGTAGTCAGCTGACACCAGTGGCTGACTGAGGTCTACAGTGCCTAGTGCCAGATTGGATTATCAGCATTCACCTCTGTTGTTGGCCACACTCTGCAGTGTAGTAGCCAGATCAGCTTTGATTGTCACACTGTCCCTTGTTGTTCCCCTATACTTCACCTATACCATTTTAGATAGTCACTTCGCAAATAAACCTTCATTTTTTATCCTGATGTGAATATAGCACTTGTTTCCTTATTGAGAATCTGAATGATAATAATTGCTACCAAAACAACTCAAGAAAACTCACCTTCAAAATGAGATTCTGTGATTCGGTTGTACATATGGGAGCAAATGGAAATATCCAGAGAGAGTGTTGGCATAATTCCACTTAGCATGGGATACAGTGTAAGTATGTAGGTAGCTGTAGTACTTCATCATTGTGTTAACATTAGTAATTACAAAAATTATGAATCTGGTTTTATGATTATTAGGAGTGATACACAGAAGAAGAAGAATTGATGATACAGCAGAAGGAGGGGTGAGTTGGTGGAACAATATCCTGTAGCAGGTGAGAATGAAAGAGTTGGCCTTAGATAGGTACATGCAAGTTTACTATAGCAACAGGAAAGAAAATAAGCTATATGGCCTCATGGGAGAGCAGACATGGCAGTAAGAGTTTGTAGAGTCTATCTGATTGCTCCTATACTCTCCATGAAGTAGGAACAAGGTTATCAGCTAACAGGGAAAATGGAGGAGGAAGTGTTGGATGTTTGAGGAGAGAGGAAAAGGGATCTAATAGCCTTCCAAAAAGTGAGAGAGTGAAAGGACTAGGGAAATACAGTATGTTCGCTGGGCAGCGTTGATACACCACATAAGGTTACTCATCATTAAACTTAGAACAGTCATCATAGGCATGTGTTTTTTTTCCAACCACATTCAGTTATGTAGGTGCAGGCGTGGGATTAGACCAATAATTGGATGTAATGAAAATTACAGTTTAGCCAGTCAGTTTGAAGAAATGTAAAGATCAGTTGTCCTTTTATGGTTAAACATGAGTGACAAGAAGCAAATTCACTTTGTTTCTAATACCTTTCCCAAAGGTATTCATTAAACCATAAGCTTCAATGTGGAATGTAGTAATTTTTTTCAAGGTTAACTTAAATGTAATATCAGGCAGTTCAAGCCATATAATTAAATTCAATTAACATTTTCATATGCTAATTCCATTAAGAAACCAGGAGACCATATAGAGGTACACTTTATCATATGATAACAAAGGGAAATTAGTTAACTTCCTCAAGTGTTTCTATGATTCTCCATTAGCTATGGGGTGATCTTTAGTTGTCATTCACCACAAAGTTAGGGAAGGATTATGCTTATGAAAAGCAATATAGCTCTAGCTACTCTGGTTTTAGATCTTTAAGTTTATCTGTTAGTTTCTATTTTCAAAAATGAGATATCAGTTATACATTATACGAGTGAAATGGAGAAAGAATGTCTGCCCTTCAGGGTGGTTTTAGAGATACCCAATTCTTACTGTAAAATCCCATCCTTAGATATCACACAGATGCCTAAGTTTCCTGCTATTATTCTGCTCTTAGAATTGAGGCATTCTACCCTTTAGAAGGTCAAATGCATCCAAGGGGTAAATATGTCCTACCCCTTGGGAAATATATAACATGTCATCCATTATTTGTGAGAGAGAACAAAACCCAGTGGCCCCACTCATTGTTCTTGCCTGTTTATTTTATTATAGTAACAAAAAGAAAGTGGAGCATCATGTCTATGTCACACATTTAGGTGAGTTTTGATTAAAGGTGGGTAGTTGAGAATAAGATTGTCCATATTTTGGTCAATTCTCTATAACTGGAGGGCATAGTTACTTATTGTGTCTCTCAAACAAGGAAAAAGGTTATGTCTAAAGGGCACTTGAGGATAAAATTTATAATGTTTCTAAAAGCTGGCTCTTGTCTCTAGCATCCAATCTAAAAATGGTTATTTTTCTGAAAGATAAGTTTGTCTTCCCTCTCAGAAGAGCTAATAATATTTACTTATGGCTTACTGTGTTTTTAGTGGTATGTTCAAGGGTATACATGTATTAGTTTCTTTAAACCTGACAATAACCACTTGAGGCTATTGTTTTACAGAGGAGGGAACTGAAGCTTAGAAGGTTTAAGTAACTTAAGCTAAAGTCATAGAATTAGTGGATGACCTAGACAAGACTTTGGGAAAAATCTACCTGACTTCTTATATTAAAAAGTCCACGAAAGCAGGTATCCTCGTCTCTATTAAAGTGTCTTTGCACAGTTTGGCACTGATAATTGTTTATTCAATTCAGCAGAGGGGATTTCCCTACATTAAGCTGTGACTTACCTGAGAAATACAAAGTAAAGTGGAACCTTTAGATGCTTTAACTGATAATGAACATTGCATTAATAGAGACTAAACTAAAATCCCATCATGTTTTCTTTTAGTTAGTCTAATTGTTGAGGCCAGAATACTTTCTCACACAAAATAGCACATGTCTTCATGTTTTTCACAGTGTGTGGCTTTAGTTATATGATTCCTGATCAACCTGCAGGTATACAAAGGTTGTCTGGAAAGTATCCAGCCATGTAATATGAAAAACAAAGACACTTATGGCTAAGCGTTTTTCTGGACAGCCCTTGTAATTTCATTGTTGAAATCATTTGAAAAGTTTTGCCTGATAAATTCTTAAAACTTCATATTCTCGAAGGCATCCATGTGAAAATGAGGGCCATCCTAAGCAATATGAGATATCTGGCTACATTCTGATAACTCTATTTTCCACTGTAACTAATTCCAGTATACTTGCCAACAACTTCAGACATCAGCTGAACACTTACTGGAGGGGATAAAAGATTTGGGGGTGGAGATGTATTTTAAAGTCTATTTAATAAGATTAGTTTTTGTAATTGGGGAATAAGAAGCATTGCTCTGGGGATATGCTGCCTGTACTGCAGCATAACTGATTCAGTACAAGTTTTGTAAGTGACTTGCTTTTCTATGTCCATTCAATTTGAGGATTTCTGGGTAAAATCTATGGAAGGAAATTCATGCAGGAAAGAGGGTGGAGATGGAAAAAACGTTCAGACTTAAGTCACAGTCTATGGATAAAAAGGAATTTGAATATTAATGTACAACCTTGAGAATTAAATTCTCTGTTCAGTAACCTTAAGAGCTGGCAGCTGGCTAGGGGCTGATAAGGAATGCTGGGTGGGGGGGTTAGGCCCTGGGAGGAACCAGTTCCCAGGGAAGGCTCTCATCCCTGGCTGGCACTAGAAAGAATTACAAAGCATGATTCAGAATCTAATTTTGTCCGCTGGTGATTGGCTCCCACAAGCCTCTGGCCTCACAATGTGTTCTATTAAGTAATGGGAATTGGGCTGTGCTCTTTTTCTCTGCTTCATGCCTCCCACCCCATTTTCCTCATAGTGCTTTTCACATCTCCATTGTTAACTTAAGTGTACTTGCTTATACATACATTTCAAAACGTATTATAAAATATTTTCATAATGCAAAATTGTTAAATAGAGAAGGAGGCCAACACCACACTAATTCTGTAAACTTAATTGAAAATTTTTTGACTTTTGGGCTGCATTGACAATAACAGCATTACCTTAGCAGGATAGGCAAGAACAGATAGGAAAAGGGACAGTTTAAATGAAACCCTTCCATTTCCTAACCCTTATGTGATGGCATCATGCAGGAGAGGCTATTTTCATGGGTAAAGAGTGAACCTCCAAGCAGAAATACCAAGTAAACATATTATGTGAGATACCACTTGATTTATATGAACTTCACAGAGAAGGAACTCAATGAACATTGACCCTTCAACTCGCTTTTATTTTGCAGTCCAATGCCAAATACCTAGTCAAACATCTGTTTATCTTCTACAGTACAATTTATATCATCAATGATAAACTTATTTTAAATGTAAATTTTTGTAGAAATCTATAAAAAGGGAGCATTACGTGTTCAGAGAGTTTGCAGTATGGATTTTATTATCCTCTTACGTAACCTGACAGAAGTTAGTTCCTCAAAGTTATATAATAGGAACATTTTCCTCCATTTTAAGATTTGAGAAATTTGTTATTCTTTCTGGTTTCCAGAACACACAAAAATATAATTAATGAGTGAGGGTGATGTGTTCATTGGACAGAAAAGTATAAGCTCAATAAACATTTCTAAAAATATCGTTTTTCTTAAAATCAAATCACAGGCTCCTTTCTTTCTCAATGAAACAATTTCCATAGAAGAAAATTTAAAGATCCCATCAAAAAGAGTTGATTAATCTTAGTTCAATGCTGTCCTTTCTTATCTTCAAGTTAATTCCTTTTTCAGATAGAAAAATTCAGCCTCTTTTAAAAGAAAAGGTCCTGCATAGGATATGAGAAGTTTTGGACGTTATTTTAGTTCTGGCATGAACTAGCCATAACAATTTGAGTAAGTCACTTTCTGGACCAATTTTTTCATTTGTAAAATGAGAGAATTGGCTAGTTCAGAAGGCAAACACTGTTGGCTGGCAGCAGCTTCCAGATGTGTTTCCGATGGCAAGCACAACTTTTTAAAATCTGTATTTGAATTCCTTTAGATAGACAGGCATTATAATAGTTTACCCTCCTTATATCTCTTTTTTTATGTATCTGTGTATCAGTTAGCTAATGTAATGTCTTGAAAGTACAAGTATTTACTTAGCTCAACAATGTAGGGTCAGTAATTTGATGGGCTTAGTTGTAGGCTGACCACGTGTCCCATTTTAAATGGGATAGAAAACTATGGCACTGTCCCATCTCAAACAGTATGTATGGACAGCTTACTGACATCTTTTATCTTTTCTTTCAATTGTTAAATTCATTGGGGTGACATTGGTTGGTAAAAATTACACAGGTTCCAGTTGTACAATTCTACATTACATCGTCTATGTATTGCATTATGTGTTTACCACCCCGAGTCAGTTCTTTCTCCATCATACTGACATCTTGAATTTAGCCCCGTGAGACCAGGCTGACCATACGTACCATTTGAAATGCGACAGTACCATTGTTTTCTGTCCTGTTTAAAATGGGACATCTGATCAGCTACTTAGTTGGGAATTTAGTTCTTTGGGTTTTGCCTAGGCTTACTTACTCATCTGTGGTCAACAGCCATATTTAGCAAGGTGACTCTGTTACTGGGGTTGGCTGGCTGGCACCTAGGGTAATATGTACTCACGAATCAACTCATCATCATCCAACAGGCTAACATGAGCTTTTACCCGTAGTGGCCTCTGGGTTTTTAGGGAACAAGAATGGAAGCTGTGGGCCTCTTTTGTCCTAGGCTTGGAAGTTTTACAGTTTCACTTCTGTTGTATTCACTTATCCAAAGCAAGTAACAGAGACCAACTCAATGGAGAAATGCATTCCATCTACTGAAGGGAGGGTTGTGAAGTATTTTGGCCATTTTTGCAATCTATTACAAGCTGCCTGCAAGCATTGAATCTGGCAAACTGTGGGCTGCATGGCCTTGAATTCATTTCAAGACTAAAAACAATGAAAATAACAACCAAAACAAATAAATTGAACACTAGAACTTCTACAGCAGGAGCATTCTCATAGTGTTCAACAAATTGTTCAAAGTAAAAATCATCTTAGAGTATTATTGGCAAGTATATACCCAGTTGAACCACAAATCCCCAGATGGTTGGGGATTTTCTGCCCTTGCTGACCAGACATTTGTGCCACAAACTGCTGGCAGCTTCTGAACTTGGGTTATACCTTCATCATAATATGGAGCCTTCATTCAATGAGGGTCAGCCTCAGGGGTGGGATTTCTGACTGAGACAACAAAAGTGTCCAACTGTGCCCTATATGTCCCAGATGACAAAATGCAATCTGAATTACTTTAGAGGTTTGGAACTCAGTTTCCAGATGCCTTGCTTTGACTTTCCCCCAGAATATTCTTAGTTTGAAACAATGAGTTGGAGAAATTTCCTTAAAATTGGAAAGCTGACTAATCATCTCTTATGCACAATGTAGAGTGAAGGAAAGACCATTTAATTCTAAGGCAAATATTGTAAACCCCATTTTATTAAGCAGAGAGTTGATATGCTATGGGCTCAGCCATAACCTATATGTATGTATGTAAAGTTATATAGATAGATAATACCACATACATTAATTAATTAAGAATGTACTAAGTTTGAAAAATTGTCTTAGACACTGTAATGATTGGACTTACATTTAAGAAAATGTTCTTTCTCTCAAAGTGACAGCGATCAATCTGTGATAGGAGTTGTTTGAATTGTGAGTTCTTATGAAAGGATTCTTCTTATCATGGCTCAGGAAACCTAAATAGTCTTTCTCTGTCACAAATGTTTTACCTGAATCCAATAAATACAGAAGTACCTTATTTCATCATTTAAATCTAAGATGAAAGCTTTTCAGGTAGAGCTTAGCTTATTGTTTTCCTATTATGAGATGACAAGGGAAGACACACAGGGAAAGATAACCTCAGCCATAGTACTGAAATGGGTGCTGAGTTTCTGGTTTAAAGTGAAGCTTGCCTATTCCTCTTATTGAAAGGAGTGTTAAGTCTATATCTCCTTTAATACTTGTGTTAGCAGGCAGAACAAAAGGCAAGTAAGCTCCTGCAATTTTTTTGAGCACATGGGGAGACTGGGGGAGTGAGTAGCTGATGCTTGGTGAGTGATAATTTTAGGACAAAATAAGTAACTTCATAGAAAAAAAAAAAAAAAGCAGAGGACATCAGAAATAATACTCAAACGAGTGAACTCAAGTGGTCCACAAATGTTTGAATAGGTACTCACATTAGTAGTCAAAGCAATGCAAATTAAAGTACAATAGGATTTTATAGCTCTTATATCACTAATGATTAAAAATAACATTATCAGGGAAACTGGGATGGCTCAGTGGGTGAAGAGCTCGCTTTGCAGCCCCAGAGCCCAAGGCTTGAATCCTGGGCCCGGCCCATGCAGACCCACATGCTGAACTGGGGTGTGCCCCCAGTTCAGTTCTTGCCAGGGCCTATGTGGGAGGCTCCCTGCCCAGTTCCTGCCCTGTGCAGCCCTGTGCTCACCTGTGGAGTGAAACTATATGGAAAACTAATGCTGTCAACTATGGAGACTGCTCTGGGCCCTCCCCCTTCTCTCTGTCTCTCTCTGTCTCTGTCAAAAAACAATAGAAATAAATCTTTAAAAAAAATAACATTATCACCAAATATAGGTAGTCATGCAAACAATCTCTAAAAGCAAGGCCCAGAAAACTGTGTTTTAACAAACTTTCCAGGTGATTATGATATATGTGAACCTCTAAGAACCACGGTTCTTACACAGACCTATAAATTGTTGCAGGCTTTTTGCAAAGCAAGTTGGCAAAACCAAATGAAATTAAAAATGCATATACTCAGCACTCCCAATTCTGAGGATCTTTTCCATAGAAAGGAGCATTATGAAATAAAGATATATGGGTAAGTATGTCTGTTGAAGCTTTGTTATAAAGGTGAAAACCTGAGAAAAGAAAAAGGCATAACAGATTATTGAACAAATATATACAATATTAAGGAAAAAGACAAAGTATACATTAGGAAAGTGTTCGAGTTTTTTCATGGAAAAAAGCAAGTTTATAGAAATCTATCCACACAATTAAATTTTTATAAGCAATAATAAAAGTTTCAACTTTGTAATATGTAAGCAGAAGAGAGAGAAAAAAGAGAGAAGGAAAAGAGAATAGAAAAATAATACTAAGAAAACCACTTAACCTTAAAACAAACAAACAAACAAACAACAATGGGAAAAACATTTAGTGTAAATTGGTGACTTGCCCAAAGTCCTGTAGTTATTAAGTGACAAAGAGTGGATGGAAAGACCAATTCTGATTCTAATTTCATCTCTATTTCTATGACTCCACGGTATGTCTCATTCAAATGTGAAGTCCTGGAAGAGGGTGTGTAATTCTGATCCAATTTTGTACCCATCCATGGTATCTAACACACAACAGACACTCATTAAACATTTGTTTAAACAATAGAAAAAGGAATAAGCAATGCAAGGATATTTCAAAAGGGCAGGCCAGCAATATTCTGTTCATTTACTCTCGTTAGAAAATCTTTAAAAAGTTCCATTTTGTTGCCTCAGTCAAATTTAAGCATCTTTGTTTGATATTAGAAATATTCAAATGCTAACTATAACTTACCAGCCCAGGCTTATTCCCTCTGCTTTTTCACATGCTTCCTTTAGTCCAACTATTCCTGGTTCACCAATGCTTCCTTTTCAACCTTTCCATGCCTGTCACTAAAATTTTTTCCCTCTTTCCCCTTTTGCTCGACCCCATCCATCTTTCATGGCTGCATTTCTTTTCTATCTCTCCCATAAAATTCTCTTTAAACAATTATTAGTTATATTTCCATACATTTATATTGTCCTTTTACCTATTATCAATCCTCTGTGGCTAGTGACTATACTATAAGCTGCTTTACCCACCCCACAGGACCTTTCTCAATACTTTACATGTAGTAGGAATTTCATAAATGTCTGTCCATGATTCAAGTTTTGTTCTGTGTAAACAGGAATATTTGCCACTTGTCAATGTCAGCCTTTGCATTGCTTGTTTTGATAGTGTCTGAAACCCAGATGTCCTGAATGGAATTAATTATAATCCCCCCATGATCCCATATCTTTCTGTGTTTTCTGTCCCAGTTACTGATACCACCATTAATTTAACTGTCCAAACCAAAAACCTCCCATATTGGAACCCATATTATTTTTACCTCCCACATTTAATTGGTTGCTATGTTTAATTGATTTTTCCACTGCCACACACTGCCACTTAATGTGTTCCTTTCCTTCCATTCCCACTGCCAATGCTCTGGTTCATGTCCTGGGCTCCCAGTTACAATTGCAGCAGCTTCCTAGCTGATCTCTCCAGCTTCTTACTCACCAATCCCTCCTTTAGTGAGTTGCTGGAGCTAACCTTGCAAGTGCTATTTCCCTTTTCAAAAACCCACTGAGAATAAAGAATAAGTGTCATTATATGGCATTTTAAATGTTCTCACACTGGGTTTCCTCCTAATTTTTCTGTCTTACCTTTTCCCATCCCATCCCTATACATGGAGGTATGAGTTTGCATACCTTTTTACCTTTCTTTACTATTCTTCCCCAATCTGAAATACCTACCTTCTTCTCCACTAATCTACACTCTGTAGCCTCAGTCACATAGAAAATAGAGTAGCCACTTCATTAACCAGAACTCAAGCAACTGGTATTCTCAAGCAACCAGCAAAGTTTTTTTTTTCTTCTTTTTCTGCCAGTTGCTTGAATTTCGGTTAACAGAGAGTCTGTTTACATTTATCTGCATCTATCAATCCCTATGGGTGCCGGCTAACTGTGTCTACTGTATTAAAACATATTAGATATTATTTTTTTTAAAGGCTGAATTCAAATGATTATTTTCTCTGTGAAGTTTGCCTGAATTTTGCCAATGGATATCAATGGGTCTTTTCTTTACACTCTATACTTATTAATAATCTCCATTACAAAAGCTATTTTTTAATATTATAATTACCTCTTTACATATCCTTCTCTTCTTCCTAGACCTAGATTGTGAGGTCTTTGAGAAGAGAGGCTATGACACACTAATCTGAACTCTCACACCATTTAACCCATATGTGGTACAATCATGAATTGTTTAATGAATATATGAAACAATGAATGGTCTCTCTTATTTAATTGTGCTAAGGAATTATTTATACTAAAAGCTTCACATTGTCCCATTTATGTCCTTCAGCTAGCAATAGCCAGCATGTGTTGGTGTATGTTTTCAATTTGTAATTTATATTTTTATTAGGGCAATATATGTACACAGATGGAAACAATTTTAATGGTTAGTAAAAAAACAAAAAAACAAAAAAACAATAAAATCAAACAAATTCTTTACTCCTTAGTCATTTTGCCATTTTCAACTCTTTTAACTGTTTTTTCTTTTTAGGTTGATATTCCAAAATAATATGTGTATAAATTTTGTCTACACAGAGTCAGATAATTCTCAAATAGATTGATCCCATGAATTGCCCTGTATTAGCCCCAACTCAACTAACCAACACTCAATTAACTGGTTTCTTGGCGTAGTTGATAGGATCATTGGCTTAAGTCATGGGGCTGTCTATAAAGTCTACTGTAAATGCTACAGTAGTGTCTCTACTAAGCTTTCAGCCAATGCCGTGTTAAAACACTGACCTAAGATTACTTTCTTGTATTATTATTTATTAAATGCAATAATCTTGTGTTAAAATTTACACAAACGCTTTATATAGTCATTGTCCATGTACCTCCATGCATTCACTGATGTGGACTTCTGGAAAATGTCAGTGCAATTACTAGTTTGGAAGTACATTGCAATGCAAACTACATAGAAATAACAACTGTAGAACACTGTCCTTCCTTTGAAATATCTCAGGAAAACATTTTAGAAATATAATTATTGGGCAAAATTAAACATAAGTTTAGAACAATTCAGTACACCCCCAAGAGAAGGGTTGTGAAGGTTAGTTTTTATCTTTCACTGCCTGGATACAACTTCATGCCTCAAGGGGAAGTGGTATTAAACATAAGCTGTGTGTGTCCTAGATGTGTTCATTTAGTCAGAAGAGGTCAGTCAAAGGCTATGAGATGGCCAAAGCTTTCTCCTTTTACTTTGGCCAAGAAGGTAGAACAAAGATAGAGATAAGGTAGAGAAAGGAAAAGCAGGTGTGGTCTAATCCTAGATGGTCCATGCTTAGGAAAAGCAAAACAAGTTTTAATTGTTAAAATACAAAGCCAGGTAACACTCCATATCACTCTGTGGTCAGATTATTGACTGGTGTTGTCATCAGCAATATCATTACTGTGTCTGAGCCATGTGTGTGCAGGCCTTTTAGTGACTCAGGGTGATTTTATCAGTGTAGGCCAGGGGGTACAGGCAAAAACAAAGTCTGGACCCTGTAGAGAAAGGGCCAAAGAAAGTTGCCTTTTGAGTCAACATTAATCTCTGTAGGATCTAAATTAGGAAATGCCCAGAACATCTCCATAGCTAAAGCCAAGCAAATAGAATTTTGATGAAAGTATAAAATCTTTACCAAAAAAAAAAAAAAAAAAAAAAAAAAAAAAAAAAAAAAAAAAAAAAAAAAAAAAAAAAAAAAAAAAGGCTTCTATGCAAATTTTAAATGGAAAAAGAAACACAAGGCAATAAAATAGTGCCCCACCTGCCACCATGTTTCCAGAGGTCAATTTTTGGGTGAAGTGATTTCTGGGTTTCTTCACAAGGTATGGGTATGGTTTTGAAGTGTGACGTTTTGCATCTGGCATGTATTTGTCTATTGCTTTCTTTGTGGGCTGTTGAACTGAATAGAAGCAGACATTACTCAGAATAAGGATGGCGACTGTTGCTTTTCTAGTAACAAAGCTTTATTTTAAATGCCTACTGGTACTTTGCCTCAAATGTTTTCCTTTTCTTTTTCTTTTTTTTAAATGATGCAATAAAAAAATCTTAAGATATTTATCAGCAAACTTTAAGGACTTACAGATCTAGGAAGACATTCAGATTTTTTAAGGCTTGAAGATGCCTTACAAAAAAGAATGGGTTGTAAAAATTGACTTGCTTTTCTGACTCTGAAAACTGCTATGGAAAGTTTGTTCCTTTCAAAATAGGACCATTTAAGTGAGTTCAAATCATCGTATTTCATTCAAAAAATTGATTGCATACACAAGAACTCCTGACTTGCTATTTTGTTATTACATAAATATTTTTGTATTTTTCTTTTTTATAATATATATTTATATAAGATGATATTCCCACATTCAGCCAGAACAAAATAATTCAGTTAATTTTGAATATTACCTCCCATATGTTTAAATGGAAAAGACTAAAAATGTGTTACTGGAAAATTAAAGATAGCTTCTCTTACTTGCATCTAAAGATTGATATGAATCAGAAAAAAATACTAATTTTACTTATATAAGGATTTCCTCTGTATTAACTAAGAAATGACTTATATCTGTACTTTTCAGTATTGTCTCCACACCAAGTATGATAATTTATCTTTTCTTATTTTTTCCCCTCTAAATAAAGTTGTAAGAATTTATTTTGATGTCCTACATGATGTAATCTTGAGCCCTGAGCTAGAAATCAAGAGCCCATAGATTTTCTGTGTGGTTGGCCTAATCATGCCATCTCTTTAGGTATTAGCATCTGCACCTACAGGAATCTAGAACAGGTGAAATAGGATAGTAATGGTGTCTAAGGTTGCCCTGGGCTTTTGCATTAGGTAAGCTTGGTATACATTTTACCTCAGCTACCAGATATTTGCCCTGGAGCTACCTCAGAACAATACTGCATGAGGAGAGACAGTATTTTATTCTCTCCCACCCCCTCTCCCTGAGTCAAACTGTTTTCAAATTTACTTATAGCTGGAAATGAGGAGCTCACCCCACAGGGGCATATGTTTTCCATTCAGAAAACAGATCTGCAGAGACCACTCTGATCAGGCTTGTGTACCTTCCTTTGAACTTGACGGCTTAGTAAACAAAACAATATCTCCAAACTATTCCAACACCAGCATGAGCTGCCATCCTTGATAAGCTAGTGGGGTAATCTCTCTTTCCTTTTTGCTCTTATTGAAAGTGACATGTAGTATTTCTGCATCAAATTAAATCTGGCCTACATGGAGCTCTTTTACAGAGAAAATGGGAGAACATGCGTTGTTGGCAGATGTAAAGTAAATATAGAACCTCTGATGGTGTTTGGGTGCTATGAAGCTTATTCACTGCCACAGACCAGCAATGACTACATCTTTTACAAGTAGAGAGGCAGCGATAAAGTTGTGCAATTCCTCCAAAAGTTGTGGTACTAAAGTTTATACTAATCACCCTACTGCCAATTTTATTTACCATATGTCTACATATCTATACAATTGCACTAACTTTTATGGTCTATTTTACTTTCCATTCCTCTTTTAGGTTATCATGGAAAGGATTGGCCCATTAGTCTACGTGGAGGAGGAAATGATGACTATCAGTCTTGAGCCTGAAGTGTATTCTGGGGTCTGGGGAAATGGGATTTGAATGAATTCTGAGCTCAGTTGAGTACATTCAACAGCTTAAGTGAAACTATACTAACCTGAATCTCATGAATTGGCAGAATATGAACTGAAAGACAAGTTCTTTATGGGGCAACAGACTTATTATCCTTGGCAGCGATAATATGACTAGTTGTATTTTGTTCAAAACTTAGTAAACAGTGTTATGACATTACAAGTTAAAACATTACTTGATTTTTGATTTATAGTTTTGAGTCCATATGAGCTATCCTTAAAACTCCTTAGCTTACATTTCCTGTTCACTGATATTTGACATTCCTTCAACAGGGAATTATAGAGGGCCTATTACAAACCATGCAATTTGCTAGATGTTAGGGAAACGTAAAATTGATTGTAACTCTAGGAGTTATAGATTTTAGATGTTACTTATCATCTGTTGGTTTCCAGATAATAATTAATTTCTGAGGTTCTTTGTGCAGGACTTTCTAATGATTTCACTACTATGAGGGCTGTCCGGATAGTATCCAGCCATATAATCATTCTCATTATATTGACAATGGCTGGATTTTTTTTTTCCAGACCACTCCCATATATTCAGATAGAGAACTCTTGAGTTCTTAGTATACATAGGTCCAGGAATCTATCACACACTTAGAGTTCTAGGAACACAGGACTGACGTTTGCTATTAAATATAGCATTTATATTTCATAAATCTTTTCATAAATCTTTTATTTTCTAATTTATTTATTAAATTAGTTGGGGTGACATTGGTTAGCAAGATTATATAGTTTATGTATACAAGTATATAATACATCATCTATGTGTTGCACTGTGTGCTCACCACCCAGTTAGTTCTCCTCCCATCACCATACATTTGACAACCTCCTTCCAATCCCCCGTCCCCCTTATTCATAAATCGTAAGGGCCATGGTTTCAGCCTTTACACTGTTAGTAATGAAGAAGCAATTTCAATGAAACAAACACCAAATTTTCCTGCGCATGGTCATGCAATTGTTTCTGAAAAGTAAAGGGGGTAGATCTAGGTGGAATCACTCAGAGTTTGTAGTCCATAGAAGGTTCTTGGATCGTGTTTGTGGGTGATCGGAGACTAGGAATGTTGTGCTTTATGTGGAAAGCAATGCTAATTTCTTGTACACATAATAATACATTTACAAACACATTTTCTATTTTTTGTTGAGTTGCTTTTAAATTGTATGTATAGTTCTGAATATATATTTATTTCATCTCAATTTAAACATTTCTTGGCATGAGGTTATTATATCCTTTTATTATTTTATTAATTTCTTAGGATCCTTAAAAATGTTTTGATTTTCATTACTGAAATTAATCATCTGTGCCTTTTCTCTCCCTCCTTCCCTCCCTCTGTCCATCTTTGGTGTTTGTATTTGCTTTCTCCCTTGATCACTGTCAGGTGCTATGTTATTACTCTTTTTAAATACTGACCAGTTGGCTTTGTAGTTCCATTATTTCAATTAATTTCTGTTTTTATGCTTTTTATTTTCTTTTTCATATTTTTTTTTTTTCACTATTTTGTTCTTTTTCTAACTTCTTGACATGGACACATACTATTGACTTTGGCCATTATTATTATTATTTTAATTATATACACATTAGGCCATAAATTTCACTTTAAGCACAATTTTGGTTATATGCATAAGTCTTGATGTGTAGTATTTTCATTATAATTTAGTTCAAGATATTTTCTAATTTTTATTGTTTTTTCTTTGAACCATGGATTAGAAATGTACTGCTTAATTTAAAATTAGAAACTTTCCAGTTACTTTTTTGTAATGTTCTTCAGCTGAATTCCACTGTTATGAGAGTATATCCTCTATATTACTTACATTTTTTGAAATTTGGTGAGAATTTTTATACAGCCTGTTATATATAATTTTTGGCTATGTTCTGTGAACATTTGAGAAAGGTGATTTCTGCAGTTTTGGCAGTGCAATTTTCTAATACAAAGAGGTCAGGCTTGCTAATCATGTATAAATCTGCTAAATTCTAATTTTTTTGGCCTGCTCATTAAGGGTTTTTATCATAAATGTCTGTCATTTTTTACCCAGTGCTATTTCTATATCTATCAAACTGTTTACTGCATTAATGTGGAAAATTATATACATACTGGTAAGTTTTTTTTTTCAATGTCAAGTGAACTTTGCATTTTAGTTTTGATAAATTATTTTTAAAAATTTATCTTTTAATGTGTCTTTGAATTTGTAGGCTAGTATTTTGTATCTCTTGAATTTGTGACTTCCTGTCTTTTGTCACTTTGTTAAATGCCTGGCTATTATTTTTCAAGTATTTTTCTGTCACATTGTCTCTGTTTTTGTCTGGGATTCAAAATGATATACTTGTATGTTAGATACCTTTCAGTATCTCCCATACACTTTTTACATTCTTTTTTGTACTTATCATTAATTTTTCTTTTCAAGTTTTAATAAGTTTATTTCTTTCTGATCTATTTTTATTTCATTAATTTTCTCTTCAGCGTTTTACAATGCTATTAAAATTTTCACCATGTTCTTAATGTTATTGTGTTTTTTCAGTTCAATAGTTTTCATTTTATTTCAAATATATATTTCTGTTCTATTCCAACTATTCTCATGTCTGATATCTTCAAGTTCAAGATATCCTGTGTGTCTATTTTTATTTCTGTTATTATATTTGTACTTTTCCCTCAATCTTTGGTCATTATTTTGGTCATCTTATCTTTGGTACATCTGTTCATTTTTGTTGTTGTTGTTGTTGAATAAAAGATACTGTGTATAATAACTTCGAGAGGTATTTTGAAACCTGGTTGGTTTTTATCTTTCTCCAGAGAGGATTTCTCTGTTTCTTGTAGGCAGCAGCTAAATTAGAGTCACTAACAGTCCCATCTCACTTTAATCCAATTGGGCCCTGAGATGACTTGAGTATAGGTTCAGTCTCTATGGTGTCTGATCTACTTCCACTTTCTTCCTCAGGTATAATCTTTAAGGCTATTAACCAAAGACCAGGGCATTTACCAAGGATCTTTCTTGGCATGCAATGTGCTCCAGTTTTTGTCCTCATAGCAATAAAAGTCTAGTAAAATCCATGATCAGCTTTTCAGCCTCTTTTTACTTGCAAAATAAGGCAAAAGCCTTGTGGAAACCAAATGCCTGGATTCTGTCTCTGGAATTTCTCCTCTTCCTCTTCCTCCTCCTCCTCTTTCTCTTTCCTCTTCTTTTATTTTTTGATGGGTACCCTTCAGAACTAGCCCTTCAATGCCTTTAAATAGATTTGAAACTATTTCTCTCCAGCCCTTGTTGTTTTCAAGGAAGTGGAAGTGGGCCAAAAGTACTTAATCTGCTATTGTCTGGGGCTAACCCCAAAACTAAAATCTTGATTTAATGTACCTATTCCTTTTTACTCATTGCTGTCTCTATTTTAAGAAATATACTCAATTCCTCAAGCCTGAAATACGGAAATTATTCTTGATTTTTTATTTCCTTACACATCTCATATCCAATCCACAAGTATATGAATATGCTATCAATTCTCCTTCCAGAATTTTTTTATTTTTAATTCTCTGACTGCTATCACCAAATTCAAGCCACCTTTCTCTATCTTCTATTTCATTGAAACAATCTTTATACTGGTCTTCTTATTACCAATTCCCTTCCAACTACTATTCATTCTTTACTGAGAAGCAAGATTTATCTTCTAGTAAATGACCTTAATCTAATAATCTTAGAGTGACTTGAATTTGGAATAAAAATCCACTCCTTAGCATGGCTGCCAAGGCCTTCTATGATCTGGACTCTGACTGTTGTCCAACCTCATCTTACACCCATTTCCTCCTTTTAAGCTACATCAGTTACAATAGCCTTTTACATTTTCTTAAACACACAAAGTTTCTCTCCCTTTCCTCACCCACACACCATCACAGGTCTTTGTACAAGCTATTTCTTGTCACTCTTTGTGAGCTGTGTCCTTTTTAATCCTACAGGTTGTCACTTAAATATCACATTATTAAAGTTGCCTACATTATGTGATATAGATATCAAACCATCAAAATGTAGAAGAAAGGTAAATAAAAATGAGAAAGTGAGTAGTCAGGGAATGATTTGGAAGACATAAATTGTAACATAAACGGAACATAAGCATAGAGCTGATGCCAAGTTTTGAGAGGCAGCCAGTATTGAACAATAATGGAAAACACGCTTGGAGCAGTAAGTAGATGCATGTTATAAAGAAACTTGGGAGGCTGGCAGAACAATTTAAATTTCACATATAGTAAAAGCAAAATAGAAAAGGGGGAAGGATGTTATGATGAAAGCCTGGGTTAAAGAAAATGAGCTTGATGGTGGTGTGTGAGGTTGCCTAAAGCAGGAGTCCCTAACTCCTAGACCACAGACTGGTACCATTCTGTGGCCTGTTAGGAAATGGGTCACACAGCAAGTGAAGTTTCATCTGTATTTACAGCTTTACCACCTGATTCCTGCCTCCTGTCAGAACAACAGCAGCATTAGATTCTCACAGACTTCAAACTTAATTGTGAATTGCACATGCACATTACCCCCTTCCACTCTGCCCATGGAAAAATTGTCTTCCATGAAACCAGTCCTGGCACCAAAAATGTTGGGGACCTCTGGCCTAAAGGTTAGGAGAAATCAGTAAAATCAACTCAGAGGCTGCTCTTTGTAATCCAGGTGTGAGGTGATGAGGGGCTGGGTGAGGGTGATGGCAGTCAGGATGGAGGGGTATGGATTTCAAAGGCCAATATGACAGACCTTGATGGCTGATGGGATATAAGGAATTAAATGGACAGAGAAGTCAACCGTGACCCCGAGATTTTGTGCATGAAAGACTGGGGGGTGAGGGAATGAGAGGAAGAAAAGAAAATTCATTACATTAATACGTTGATTTTTAGATAACAACAAGGTATATGGGAGAAGAACTGCCCCAGAAGAAGTGGAAAATGAGGACATTTAGTCTTCAATGGAAAGGTTAAACCTAGAGGTATGGTCGTAGAGTCTAAGGTGACCAGATTTTAACATTGGTAAAGTGGGAGACCATTGACCGGTGGGAGGTGGTTCTTGACTAAAAATTTGGTCTATCTCCCGCCGTTCCCTAGCTTGTCGTGCATTCTTTCCAAAAATCGGGACTTTTTTAAAATGCCGCGGGATGCGGGACAAATTGTTAAAAATCGAGACTGTCCCACCAAAAGCGGGACATCTAGTCACCCTATCGTAGACTGCACTGTCTCAGAAGCTAATGGATAACCTTGTAAAGTGCCCCCATTTCCCTCAAGGAGTGAGCAGACAGACAGACTGAAACCACAGTGCTGACCTTAGAAAGTGGATTGTAAAACCAAGCAATCTAAGCCTGCTCATCTGTGTCTTAACTTCCTTTTTCTGTATTAAGATAGCAAAGTCTTTGCTGACAATGACAGAGATAAGGGGAGGTCATATTTTAGAATCCTCTTACTATGGTTTTCTAACATACTGGGCTTATAAAATCCTCAATGTGTTTTTGCCCCAAGTACTTTTTTTTATTTTTAAACCCATATGTATTTTGGAGTAAATTTAATCCATATGTTTCTGATTAATTCATGCTTAGCTCATCAAAATGTTGTTTTAAGAAGAAAAGCTTATTTAAAAAAACAGAGTCATGCTTCACTAGCCACTGATGAAATCAATTCCAGAAGACTGTAGCTTAGTCAGAAAATCAGATGGTCTGAGGGTTCAATAGATTCCAAAATTTGGAAACTCATTGTTATGACCCCAGTGAAACTGAATAGGTACAACACCTGGGGGAGGGGGGCAGATTGAGTCTTTTTTTTTCCATGTGTTTGTTTTTTTATGTTTGGATGTGTTGATTTGTTCTGTAGATTAACTACGATTTCTTAACTTAGTTGTCCAGTCAGCTTCCAGGTTGCTATTTATAGTCAAATAGGAGGGAGGTATAAAAATGATGAGTCTATTTTCATGGTGGGTACATGAATTGTGTTTTTGCTAGTTGAAAGGCATCTCTACAGTATAGTCCATGAAGAATTTAATATAAAATATGTATGTTTTGTCATAAAGGTAGAATTATTTGTGTATGTGGGTTTGTCACTGTATTCAAGAATTAGAAATAAAATAGTTTTAAAGCTACCCATTGCTTAAGATTATTTTCATCTCAGAAAAATCCTAAAAGATAATAAATGTTGGTTATATTCCAGAGTTAGAATTTAGATAACTTTTTTCTAGTATCAAAACATCTGTGTGGAAATTATAAATAAACTTTAACAAAATACAATCTTGTCTACTTTCTTTGAACAACCCTATCAATCACTATTAAATTAAAATTAACTCTATCTCTCTGCCTTTCCTTCTCTGTCCTATTTCCAGTTATAGTTTCATATGCTTTCTCCCTCCATGTTGATTTTAGGCTCAGATTCCTTCTAATTTTACTCTTCACATACTCTTCGTGTGATCTCACCACTCCAGGGTTTCAGGCTCATCCATGAACTAAAGACATTCAAATTTATATTCAGACTCCAGTCTACTCCCTCATGTTCTTAGAGTGGTGTACCTGCATACTTGTATTTTAATGCCCATATGGAATAAAAAGATGAAAACACTCCAAACATAACTCAACTTTATTTCTCAATTTCCTCTTCCTCCTTCTTTCCTATAATCTCTATTCTGGTTTATGGTACCACCACTCACCTTGTGAGCCAAACTGAATACACAGTTGTCAGCCAAGATTCTTCTGTTTTATTCACTGCCAACATCAAATCAGACACAAACATTAAAACTCTAACTCTTATATAACTTGCATATTTTCACTCTTTTCTCCATTTTCACTGCCACAGCCAGGAGGCAAGTGTCTCCCAATTAGTATAATTTGAACTAGTCTTGCTCTTCTCCAATGAAGTCTGCTCACTGCTGCCACTGCTACCATTTCAAATTAAAAATATAGTCATTTTGCTCAGGTGCTTAAAACTTTTAATATTCCCTATTTCATGCATGTTGAAATCCAAACCACTGTGCATTGTTTCTAAGATACATGGTCTTTCCTCATTTACCCCTTAAAACTTATTTCCTCCCACTTTCACCCTTTCACACCAAATTCAGCCATATTGAATTTCAAGTTCAATGTCTTTAAACTTACCATTTTCTTTTTTAGCCCCATGCTTTTTTATTCATTATGTCCACTTTGCTTGGAATGTTCATAGTCTACACTCTATCTGATCACTATTATTTATCCTTTAGGGTTTAAATATAACTTCTTCCAAAAAGCTCTCTCTTATTCTCCTTATCACCACATTCTATAGAAGCCTATGTTCTTTTTCTAGCACAATGTTCAGAATAATTGATTTAAGTTTAATTGTCTATTTAATCTCAAATCCCACAGAATATAAACTCTTTGAAGGCAAGTTTCTTGTCATCTTCACTTACCACTGATTCCCCAGCTCCTAGCAACTCAACAGCTGGCACATAATTAGTTTTCAATAAATATTTGTTGAACAGATGAGTGAAAGCTTTTCATATCTGTGTACTTTTAAAGACATTTTTTTTTCTGGTCTTGAATGCCTTTCTTTGTCCTGTTTGATCAGTGAATTCCTACCTTTGCTTTAACAATTCATTAACATCCCACAGAACTAGTTTCTACAATACACTCTCAGAAATACTGATGTCATCCAACTTTCTTCTTGACACAACAGGAAATTGAAATCTAGAGAAATAAAGTGACTTAAGGAAGGCCAGACAGCTGGCTATAATGGAAAATCAGAAAAGAAGT
>PVKE010003965.1:0-11172 GCA_004027555.1 Craseonycteris thonglongyai
GAAGGTGAAGAAAGGCCCTCTGGAAAGTTTTTGGTTTTTTCTGGACAGAGAATCTCAAATCCCTTCCGGGTCAGGCCAGGAGCAGCCCTGCCCTGAGGCAGAACCACCCAGGAGGAAGAGAACATGAATGAATGGGAATGAGAAAGGAGGAACATTCAGATCAGAACCCCCAGGAACCATGAGACCTTAGAGCTTGACCTTCACTTCTTTCACTGTGGGAGCATTTAAATTAATATTTCAGATGTTTCCTCCCTGAGTTGGCCTTGTTACTAATCCGAAGCCCTGTAGGGATCGTCTCTGAGTTGATCGTTTCTCCTTGGAAGGACTGCATGGTCGCGTTTCGCAGGCTGGGTAGCCCGAGAGCTAAGCCAACCTTGTGGAAGCAAGAACAACAGGGATGGCATTGCTTTGTCTCCTCTAGCCTGATGTGCAGGACTTCCAGCCTTGGCCAATTCCTTCTCCATGTGTGCACCTGTGACACCTACCACGACCTCCCTCTTCATCTCAGGCTCTGAAAGCCCATAGTTATTGTTAAGGCCAAAGGGACCCAATGTCCTAGAGGCAACCCCTGGGGTGGCAGTAGCTGCAGGGAAGTTATGGTGACGTCCCACTCAGAGCCCCTTCCTGTGGTGGCTAGAGGCATTCATAAATCCTATAAATACAGCCGCCTTACCTTTTCCTGCCTCTTCCAACTGCTTCAAGGCTACCTCTCCTCCTAGGGAGCGACAGGCTCCAGCTTGGCCCCCTGAAGCAAACGGACTCCTAGCGGGGCCTCCCCACCCGCCTCTGAGCAGGTGCAGACCTGCCTCCCGCCCAGGGGCTCAAACCAAGTGACAAACAGGTCACGCTGTGGCTTCTCTATTCTAGAAAGAAAGTCTAGTGAGTTATAAGAGGGAGGGGGGAAGGCTGCTAGGGCTATAGGACTAATCTCTGTGAAGCAGCCATTAAACTGTCATGCACACCTGGCCTGGCTGTGAGGGTGATGATCCCTCAGCCCACCGGCTGTTCTGTCCGCCCACTCGGCTGCGGAAAGGCAAAGCAGGACTCCAGCCCCCATGCCCAGAGCAGTTCCCCGCGGAGAACCCTCTCAGGTGACACCTCCCTAATTGCTTGCAGGGAACACCTCCACGTTGCTTTTGTCACTGTGGTTTTTCTTTCTCTTTTCAACACCCTCTGTGGGGCCACGGGCCCAAATCAATCACCTTAGTGTCTTCCCACCTCTTCTTCTCTCACCCATTTCAACCCAGTTTGGGGGAAACTTTCTGTTTGCACACACCAGCAAAATGACAGCGGTCGTTCGTATTTTTGGTCTGAAATCTCAAGCATTGGCGGTTCTAGGGGGAGGATTCCTGGGTGGACTCGGCTGACTGAGAGTCAAGCTCAGAAGCGCCAACTCAGTCCCAGCTTCTGTCAAATGCATCTCACCTGAAAATCTGACTTGCCCAAGAGTGCTAGGGCTGCCACTGACTTAGTAACAGGTCACGAGCAAGATAAAGGGCCCAGGGGGACTCCCATAGGTGTGCTTGTGGTGGCCCGATCAGAATCCGGGCACACCTGGCAGAGAGTTCCACTTGAGAGAATTTGTTCATCAGGTAACTCGACCCACTCAGCTCCCTTTCCAGGCCTTTGACTAGCACTGTTGGATGGTCTTTCTGGAGCCCCAGGCAAGAGTGATGATGACAGGGGGCAAGAATTGGAAGCCAAAGATGGCCCAGTCCCCCAGCCCCCCCACCCCAAGGCTGTCACCCACTCCCCTAGGGCAAGGCTAGCCCTTGACCTTCCCCACAAAGTGTGGTGCTTCTTTTTAATTGTCTATTTATGACACGTGGCACCACAGAGGCTTAATGAGAGCCAAGTCAGTGATGGGTTAAACACTGTCAGAGTGGGATTGGTGACAATTTGGGCTCGATTTTAAGAGCTGAACTTTCAGTTCAGGGACGCTGTGAAACATACCGATTGGAAGTATGGACTGTTGTGAGTGAAGATTATAAAGCTGAAAGGTGTGTGTGCGTGTGTGTGTTATATAAGTCCACCGCTGTAAACCAACCAACATGAAAGGCAAATGCACGCACTTTGGGAGCTGAGACAGTTGTGCTCTTGTAAGTGAAAAGCATCTGCAGTAGCCCAGAAAATGTGTGTGAGGGGGGTGTCTCCCCAAAAAGGTGGGGGTCTGGGGAAGGGCTCCCACTGCAGATGAAAGATAGGACAACTGAGACCAGAGTCCAGGCTGCGGGCTGTCGTTCTCCACGTGATGGCATGCAAGTACTGGGGAGGAAAATCTTCCCCTGGTCTCTCTTGGGTTCCAGACTGGAGGCCTGTGAATGACACTGACAAATGACAGATTAACAAGAGAAAAAAAGGGCGTGTTTGTATATACCTGGGAGCCAACAAAAGAAATAGCTGCCTTGTGAAATCATTGACGTTAGAAGATTATATGCATATAACTTGGTAGGGAAAAGAAAAGGCTTTCATGGACTTCAGGAAGACAGACACTGGCTTTTAGGAGAACAAGCGAGAGATAACGTTTGGGATAATGTGTGTCTCCCCAAGTGTGAGTGACCTTCCTGTCTCCTTCCGAGCCTGGAGAAGAGAACTGGGGTAGGTTCCATTCACATGTGCCCTCCTGGGGGTGAGTCTTCCTGGAAGAAAGAATTTAGGATAGCCCTATTTCCCAGAATGTGCTTTTAGTAAGACAAGGGAAGCCCCAAGAAGGTTACTTTCTGAATCATTTGATTCCTAACTGCCTTCACCCCCAATAATCTTTATGCCAAAGTGGTGGCATATTCTGGTCTCCTTCACAAATGAGAGAAAAATTTTCAACAAACCTTCCCAGGATCGAGCAGTCACTCCAGATTTCTACCAAGAACTTGTCCCACTGAACTCACTTGCCTAGTATTCTTGACCTTCCTGTATCTGCCACCCCTGCCCCTGCCCCAAGACTCCCAGGTCCCTCCTGCTGCGGGAGGAAGAGGGGGGAAAGTGGGAGAAGCAATGACAACTATTAAAGGAGCCACCAGAAGCCTCTACCTTTGCTGTGGCTCTGTGCCTGCCCCGCCTGGGGAGAGCAGCAGGCCTCTGGACCAGGCATTCCGGGCCCGCCCCTCCACATCGTGGTGTGTGTGGACCCTGCCCTGACTGCACCACGTGACTGAGAGGACCTGCCAAGACGGTGGCTCTGGCAGTGCAATACACACACGTTTAGTGTGAAGGATTGCTTGCAAAGGAGAATGGTGGACACACACCTGGGTGGATGGCTCTCCCATGAGGTTTCCTTTGGGCAAGTCTCCACGGCAACAAGAGCCCCCAAGAGGACCAGACCTCATTAACACAACACCACTGCTGATGAGGACTCTGCTCTGGGCCAGACACAGTGCTTAGCTCTGGGGACGTAGCACGAACAAAACTGACCCTAAAGGACCTCACAGCTGGGCAAGCGAAGCGGCTGCTATGCTTTGAGCATTGCCTGTCTCACTCAGGCTAAGTCCCAAGCCAGCTCTTCATTTGGGGACTCGTACCATCCATCTGCCACTCCCGGGGAGCCATGGACCCAAAATGGGATCAAATGCCTGGTGATGGAATTAGCGGAAGTACAAGGAGTATTTGGGGGCTGTGGGAGGGGGAGGAAGGTGGACAGCAGGCAGGGAACAGGGGAGGAGTAGAGGAGAAAGCAGTCAGCAGCTGCAAAGGCCTGGAGGGGAGGCTGATGAGATCTGACGGCAGAGTGTGGAGACAAAGGAAGGGGCAGGAGGAGCAGCTGCCCCAATCGATCTGCTGACCACCTGCTCCTGGCTGCATGGGAGAAGCGAGCAGGCCCACACGCCCACACCACCAGCCAGACTTGCTTCTGGGCTGAGTTAACCTTATCCTTTCCTTTCCCAACTCCCCATCGCTTCCACTCAGCCAAATTGTGAATTTGCCAGCCTTGTAGGCCATTATATGATTGCAAAGACTCCAAAATAGGCCCAAACACAAAAAAGCACCCAGAAGGTGGGGAAGGAAGTTAATACTGTTAGAGGCCTCTTTCCCCTTGGGGGGAGAGGCTTTTGAGATGGTTGTCACCTGTCAAAAAGCCAACATAGTGCTTTTGCAAACCAACAGATTTCACGTTTTAGTCATCTACACCTCACTGTTAAGGAGTTTATAGTGGAGACACCTGTGTGGGTCGTATCAGACGGGCATTGGGGAAGGACAGAAGAGGCCCTGCTCCGAGTGTTGGAGAGAGACCAACGCGGGGAGCTTACCCTGAGATTAAGGGAGTAGGGAGAGAGAGAGAGGCAAGACAGGGTGACAGACAGAGAAGACAGAGAGAAAAGGGGAGAGAGGGAGGGGTGCAGGAGAGAGAGAATCCCGCCTGAACAATGGCATCATGTTTTTCCACCTACCTCATCTGGCACCAGCTACCCAGGGAGCTTGTTTTCATATGGATTAGAATGCTACTCAGCTTGGTTTCTGTCTTTACCCCCACGAACTATTTGTCCTAATGAGTGTCTAACAGCTCACACCCCACCAGCTCCCCTAGTTCACAACCTGCCCTTCTGGAGGCCCAGGGCAGACATATACCTGGACACATGCAGAACGCACCCACCAAAATGGGGAAACTAAAGGTCATGAGGGAGACGGGGAGTGGGCCTTTCATGCCCTTGGAATTGGCCCCTGAAGGAGAAGTCTGCGCCAATCACCTCCCACGTCAGCACTTTCTTGAGCAAACTGGTCTCTGCTCTTTCCTGCACGATTAGTCCACTGTGCTCCAAGACCCTAATTTGGAGACCCGGTGCCTAGAGCCAGACTTCCATCAGAATCAGGGAAGAAACTAAATGAGCAGGAACTGATTGAGTTTAGGAGACAGGAAGAGATGCTGAGTTTATAAAGGTTGAGCTCTTGTGGCAGCCAACTGTTTGAATCAAATGCTTGGGCCTCTTGTTTCCAGCTGACACGGACAGTAAGAAATAAGGATGTCTGGAGGCCAAGGGATCACTGGCGATTCTGCAAATGTCGGTCTGAGACTTTTCCCATTACTCAGAGCTCACCTGGCCTCTCATCCTCCAGTGTCTCTGTTTCCTGATCTGCAAAACACCAGGACAATTAAAGATCGCTTTGATTAGTCCTACAATGAGCAAACATGGAGTGAGGGTTACTCTAGCTCAGGGATGGGGCCAGGGCTGGGGAAACAGACAGGTACAAGAGCCCTTGAACAAGTAAAGGCTGAGTGAGTTGGTTCATCCAACTCCAAATCCAGGATCTCTGGGAGATGAGCTCCCCTGAGAAGTCTTGGTGGTGCAGGTCAATGACCAAAGGCTAAAGAAGCAGCTCCAGACCCCGGCATGTCCAAAGGACGATGGTGAAGACGAAAGGGAAACTGCAATCCGAACACCCATTTGGAAAAAGGGAGAATGTGAACGACACATGGGTGGGTCACTGGAGTAGAAATAGTAAGAACTCCCTGTGTTGTCAGCCCAGTTCGGCTGCCCACGGTTCTGCTCCCATGAAGCTTGTTGCCACAGCCACTTCTCAGGTGGGCGCTGGAAGGCATGTCCTTCCTGGGGATCATACAGGTTTAGCTGCCCATTTTCTGTGAGCAACTTGAGAGCTGACGGAGGGGCTGTCTGCCAGTTCTGGGATTTCTTGGGCCATAAAGCTGCCTTATAATATAACACATTTCTAGTCAATTCCTCATGTTAGTAACTCAACACAGGAGTTTGGGGCTAGTTCTAATATTGTGGTCTAGATTTGGGCCGTGGAGTTCTATCCTCCCCACCACGGATTCCTGGTAAATCAAACCCGTTTATGGTTCTTCACTCCAGGCTGCCTCTCAGCTGCATTTCCATGATAAAGGAGACTTGATTCTTTGTGGAGTGGAAGGCCATTAACAGAAATTGCTTCGTGAGGTCTATGTAGTTCGAGTATATATGTCCCTATTTTAGAAAAATATAAAATCAGACGCATGGTTCTTTTTTAAAATGGGATAAGCTTTTCATTAAAAGAGAACCCATAAAGCAAATCATTTGGACCTGACAGTACTTAGTTATTTAGTGTCATAAATCGCCTCTGATAAAAGGACTTAGAAGAAAGAGAACATGTACAAGCCAGGGAGCCAAAAGACAAAATACTTTGCTTGCTAATCAGATTGGCACAAGGTCTCAAGAAAGGCAATTTAATTGTGCTCTGTTCAAACCACACACATTTCCTTCATGTTGTCCTGCAATTCAAAACAAAATAAGGTAAGAACTTCTGCTAGCTAGCAAATGGTTTCACTCCAGAATCATTGTTTATCCATCTGAAACGTAAGTCTAAATTCGTGGCAATGTCAAGATTTGTAAAACACAATTTAGATAATTGTGGAGAATTAAAATGGGGCTCATGGCAGGGGATAGTGTATTAGTTTTCTATTGCTGCATAACAAATGACCAACTTAATGGCTTAAAACACCATCTATTTATTATCTCATGATTTCTGTGGGTCAGGAGTCCAGGCACAGCTTAGATGAGTCCTCTGCTGAGGGTCACAAAGCTGTAATCAGTGTGGTAACCAGGGCTACATTCTCATCGAGGCTTTACCGGGGAAGGATTTGTTTCTAAGCTCATTTGACTATTGGTAGAATTCGTTTCCTTGAGCTACATAACGAGGTCCCTGGATGTTTTGGTTACTCTCTGCTGGAGGCCACCCTCACGTCCTAGAGACCCCTGCAGTTCTTTGCTGCCCCAACATGGGCACTTACCTCATCAAATGAGAGTCTCTCTAACCCCTCTGCTGTATTCTATTGGTTAGAGGAAATCACATGTCCCACCCACACTCAAGAGAAGTACACATGATTATCTAGATTGAAAGACTGGAGTATTTGGAATCAGGAAAACCAGTTGAATTACAGCCCTACCACTTTCTAGCTGTGTGATCTTGGACAGTAGCTGAAGCTCTGCTAACCTCAGTTTACCAAGTATAAAATGGGTTGATTATCATCACACATGATTTAGGATGTTTTTAACTGCCAACAAATGAAGACCAATTTATTTTCTCATTAACAGGAAATCTGGGGATGAGACAGTTTCAGGGTCAGTTAATTTTACCCTTTCATACCTTCAAAGACAGGATTTTATTTTATTTTTATTCTGTTTACTTCAAGGTGCCGTTCATGGTTCTCAGCCTCCTACCCACACATAAACAACATTCAAATAAAGGGAACTATGGCATAAATGTGCCCAGTTACCTTTTCCATTTTTTGGAGAGGAGCCTGATGAGATTTTAATATTTTTTTCAATTAATAGACTACTTCTTAGAGCAATTTTAAGTTTACAGAGGAATTGAAGTTTCCATAGACTCCCTCTCCCTGCTTCAGTTTCCCCAATTATTAATATTTTGTATTGATGTGGCACATTGGTTAAAACTGATGAATCAATATGGATGCATTTTTATCAGTAAAAATCCAAAGTTTACATCAGATTCACTCTTTGGTTTGTACAGTCCCCTGGGTTATAACAGATGTATAATGACACAGATCCACCATCATTATATCACATAGAACAGCTTCACTGCCCCAAGCGCCCCTGAATCCACCTACTCTTCTCTTCCTCCCTCCCCTCATGCCCCTGGTCTTTTTACTACCCCTATCGTTTGGCCTTTTCCAGAAATGTCAGAAGTGCTGGAATCATACAGTATGTGGCTTTTCGAATTGGCTTCTTTCACTGGTAACGTGCATTTAAGTTGTCTCTATGTCTTTTTGAGGCTGGATAGCTCTTTATTTTTGTTGCTGAATAATATTGCATTGTCTAGATGTACTATAGCTTGTTTATTCATTCATTTTTTTTTTTTAAAGATTTATTTTATTGTTTTGAGAGAAGGTGAGAGACAGAGAGAAGGGGGAGGGCTCAGAGCAGTCTCCATAGTTGTACATCATCAGTTTTTTGACACAGTTTCATTCCACACAGTGGATGTGGGGCTGCACAGGGTGGAACCCAAACTGGGAGCCTTCCTCATGGGAGGCGAGAACCTTTGCCGTCATCTTGGCGGTTACCAATTGCACACTGCAGTTCAGCACATGGGTTTGCATGGGCTGGGGACAGGATTCGAGCCCCGGAAGTCGTGGTTGCAAGGCAAGTGCTCAACCTGTTGAGCTTTCCTGGCATCCCCATTCATTTTCTTCTAGGGTGATAAAAAAGTCCTGGAACTAGGTAGCGGTGATGACTGCATAACATTGTGAATATACTAAATGCCTCTGATTTGTATACTTTAAAGTAATTTAAATGGTGAGTTTTATATTATGAGTTTTACCACCAAAAAAAAACAAACAACAAAAAACAAGCAAACAAAAACAACAAAAAACAAACAAACAAAGGAAGGGGGCTTGGCATGGAGTCTGAAAGCACAAGGAGGAATTACCCAGCCCCAGAAAACAGAGAGAGGTGCTTCCCTTGAGGCAGCCCCGGCCAAGGTGAGTCGGGCAGGACAGGGGCACCTGACAGCCCACGGGGGCACCTGCAGCTCTCACAGAACAAGGCAAGTCGACTCTTAACCAGCTAAGCACAGAAAAGCCTCCGACAAATGCCTTTTGAAAGGCTGGAGACAGGAATGAGAGAAATTCCCTGCCTTTGCTGTTAAGAGTGACACCTTCCACCTCTCCCCAGCAGCAGAAGGATAAAGCCTTTCTCACTGTGAGAATTCCAAGGGTGGCCTGGAAATCTTAAGCCCCGGTTTGCCGGGAACTGGAGAATGGTTCTTAGAAGGTGAAAGGCAGGACGCTGTCGCCCTCCGCTGGTCGCTGAGCAGCTTTGGTTTTCTCCCTCTAGGTAAGGGGAGTACCACCTGCTTGCTGGAGTGGGGCTGGCTGGGCAGCGTCCCCTCGCTGAGTGGCAGGACAGGGGCTTGAGATGTTCCGGAGTCGAGGTACCAGGGTAGCACACCGCCCTTCACACACACACTGCTGTCCTGTACCTTCCCTCTTCCCACCTGGGTCCCTGCAGACACACACACCCCTCTGCTCACCGCGTGACAGGCAAGTTCACTCCCTTTTCATGTAAGAGGTTCATGGCTAATCCCTACCAAGAACCTGCAGAAATTACAAAGATATAATGCTCCCCATTTATAGTGCCTGACTTTTGCCTTTTCAAGAGGATCAGTTGGGCTTCTACCTCAACTTTTATTCCTGGGGTGGGAACTCCCCAGCAGCCTCTCCTACAATCTTCTCAGACACAGTGAGGGCCAGAGCGACTCCTCATCTCTTCTCAGACCAGTGATAATGATCCAACCGAGATCAGGTGTCCCCTTTGTCTCAGGTGGTCTAATTTCACTTATGAAGACTTGTGCCGCTCAGCCCATCCTACCTCCTGGATCTGCAATGGCCTGGCCTTTTATGTGGATGAAGAGCTGCCTGCAGAGATCCTGAATAACTTGCCCACCCCAAATCGTTTCCCTACTAGCTGATCACTTTGCCCTGATGGATCCATTAACCATCAGAACCATGTTCAGTGTCACAGCTAATAAGAGAAATGCAAACTAAACCTGCAGTGAGATGCTGGTTTTTACTACCAGGTTGGCAGAGATCAAGAAGTCTGATAATTCCCCATGTTGGTGAGTAAGTGAGAAGCACAGCTACTTTGCTACTCATTGCACGCGGGGGTGCAAATTGGTACAGCCTCTACAGAGAGCAACTTGGCAATATCTGTCAAAATTGCCAATGCCCCGATGCTTTAATCCAAGAATTCAATTTCTGAGCATGTGTCCTCTAGGTGTAGTTCTGCATGAATGAAATGACAGGGTGTTTAGTGCAACACAGTGTGTAAGAAGAAAAGACTAGTTAAGTAAATCACAGTAGAGCCACACAGTGGAACAGTATGAATTTTTTTTTAATGAGGCTGTTTTGTATGTTCCAATAGGAAAATATCTCCATGGTTTATCATTAAGTTAAAAAAAAGCGCCCATAGACCAGTGTATGTTTCCATTAGAGAGGAAAACTACATATATTCATGAGTGCTTGCAAATGCATAGACTACCGGTATGTCTATAAGGGGATTCAATAAACTAGTAATATGATTTTTATGGGAAGAAGTAAGGGATAAGGAAGAGAATGGCACATTTTACTCGGCATTTCCCTCTTTATTGTGGTAAAATACACATAATACAAACTTTACCATTTTAATCGCTTTTAAGTGTATAGTTCAGCAGCATTAAGTACCTTCACATTGTTGAGCAACCATCACCACCATACATCTCCAGTCCCATTTTATTGTCCCAAACTGAAAGTCTGTACCCATTAAACACTAATTCCCCATTTCCCTGTCCCCCCAGCCCCCAATAATGCCCATGAGTTTGACTACATGGGGCACCTCCCATAAGTGAAATCATCTAGTGTTTGTCCTTGTGTTTCTGGCTTATATCACTTTGCAAAATGTCTTTATTAATACTTCCTTTTTTTTTTAATTGTTAAATTTATTGAGGTGACATTGGTTGGTAAAACTCACATAGGTTTCAGGTGTACAATTCTCCATGACATCGTCTATGTATTGCATTGTGTGCTCACTGCCCAGAGTCAGTTCTCTTTCCACCACCATATTATTTTATATGTTTTACAAACACCTGGGGAGCTGTTTTAGAAATACTTTGGCCTGGATCTTACCCCTAGGAAGTTTGATGTAGGTCTGCGGAGTTTGTAAGACCCTCCGGGTGATTCTAACATTCTGCCAGGCTGAGCGCTCCCCCAAACCAGGAAGTGTATCATACTCGTGTGAGGTGCTCCCAGACTCCCACGCCCGCCTCTGACCTGCTCATTCACCATCTTAACCAACATGCTGAGTGACCCCTAAGCAGCCAGCCTGGTGCTGGAAGGCGCTCTACCAGACCAGCTCTGGCCGGGGCGCTGGGAGCTCGGCGTGCAGCCTGCCCCCAGGTGCAGCAATTGACACGCGTGGGGCTGACCCCACCCGGTACTGTGAGAACCATATGGGAAAAATTTGCTCCTTAAGCAGAGAGGGTGGAGAGGAGACATTCCTGTGTATTTTATAGTGATAATGACCATTTCCACACTTACCTGAGATAGTTTAGCTTCTAGAATGATCTTATTGAGGGAGGGAGGTTACAGGAGCAGTTACTTTCATCTCCTCATTAGGAATGACTGGGAGGGCTGTGGGAACCGCCCGCAGATCTGAAGGGCCCAGAGCCATCTCCACAGTTGTACGTCATCGGTTT